>JADBJO010000540.1:40000-55000 GCA_016801955.1 Conus betulinus | reverse complement strand
GGGCACAGTGCCACGGGGATGAAGAGGAGGAAGACAGACGGTGGGGGCATGACATTAGCAAGTGGAGAGATCTGCCCTTTGCCGGCTGTCATTAGATGCAGAGAACTGCAACAGGTGAAGGGATACTGTCTGGAATTCAACATAGAGGCCTCAACAACCTCTACACAGAAATACAAATCATTACATGGAAAAACAAAAACAAACAACTGCATACAACTAAAAACAAAGCAAAAGAAAAAAATCTGAAATATTTACCAGAAGGTAGGTTGCTATTCCAATGTCCTCATAGACAAATTTCTGTTCATCTGTTGTCTCTGTCCAATTCTGTTGGAAAACAAAAAATATGTACACAATCTTTGAAAAAAAAAAAAATATATATATATATATGCCTTGGCTGTGTACCATATCATATGTTTGCTCATATTCTAACACTGCTTTCTATATGAAGTTAACAAAGCGTTTTTTTTTTTCTTTCAAATCTGAATGATTTTCTAATGCCTATCTTGCACTGAAGTGATTGAAGGTAAGTCATTGCACGTTCATTTTCGTTGTAATAATTGTTTTGTATCTTGCCAGAAAAAGACATAAGAGGTCGAAACGCGTCATGTTTTGTCTTGTGATTCGTTTGTCCACATTTTTTTTTTTGCGGTTCGCTAACATTAATTAAGATATTCTAATAATCAAGTGACTGTAGTTTTTAATATAAATGACAAACATTCAGTATGCTTAACAGCATCAGACCATTTCACATACGCAAACTTATAAACCTAATATCCATCTTTGACAAAGCCAACTTCATCTTTTCACCCTTTTAATGCCATGTAAAAAAAAAAAACTGTCACTGAGGCTCAGCAAGTACGGTCCATTTCTGCCCCAACTAAGATCATACTACAACCTGACCAGTGACTGCATGATCTTGCAAGATGTTGGAAGAACAGAAAACAAAACAGATTTAAACCCCAACCTGTTTTCTTTATGTAATCAGCCAGTGCTAGGTAATAATCTAAATACATCTTACACCTACAGGGGTTAAAACAACATCTTTCTTGATCTACTATAAAGTAATGTAATGTAATGTATGAGGATATTTATAGAGTGCTTTACCTCGCGAGAGCCCAAAGTGCATATAACAGAAACAAGATAAAATACTCATTCTAACTCAAAGCGCGCGCGCACACACACACACACACACACACACACACACACACACACACACACACACACACACACAATACACACACACACACACACACACACACACACACACATCCGCACGCATGCATACACACACACACACACACACATGAAAAAGAAAAAAAAAACACGCACAGGCACACAAGCGCGTCAAAACAAGCAGACACAATGCAATGAAATAAGTGGACATCGTTCATCAGTGCAGGGCAAAAGATGTGTCTTTAGGGAGGTTTTAAAAGTCTGAGTCCATGTTACGCAGAGAAGAAGGCAGATCATTCCACAGAGCAGTTGCCAGGTAAGAGAAAGATCGTTGGCCTGAAGTTTTCAGGCGAGCAGAGGGAAGCAGAAGCAGATGAGAATAGGTGGATGAGCGTAAGTTGCGAGACGGAACATAGAGATGAAGGAGGTCAGAGAGGTAGGAGGGAGCCAGATTATTCAGTGATTTGAAAACCAGGAGGAGAACTTAAAAGTCAATGCGAGACTGAATAGGGAGCCAGTGTAAGGATGACAGAATTGATGATATGTGATCAGATCTAGAGGAGCGGAAGATCAGACAGACAGCATTGTTCTGAACTTTTTGAAGTAAAAGATATATGGAAAAAGAACAGTTCCCCAGCCTTGTTTAATCAGACTGGGATGCATGCAACAATTTCTTTCTGTTTAAAATTCATTACATTCTTGCAGGTAAAGCACTATGGAGCTGGGTACTGTTTTCAATCCTGTCTTTAAGTCTGTGTATCTGTTTATCCAAAGTTAACTCCCAAATCTGCAGATCGTTGTGAACTTTTACAGGGCAGTTTCTATGCTAAAGGTAATCAACTTTAGAGGTCAGTTGGCTAGTTGGTTAGCTGATTTATTTATAATCTGTTCATCTATGTTCAATATTTCAGATTCAAAATGAATTTGAATATTACTGGTAGAATTTACAGATATAATATTCTCAGTGATATGAGAACATGTATACAAACACACACACACACACACACACACACACACACACACACACACACACACACACACACACACACACATTTGTACAAAATGAGTGCATGAAAGAATAAAACTATGGGGCAAGATGACAGGGAAGGTGGAAGGAGGTTAGTAAAAAAAAAAAAAAAAAAAAATCAATATCATTTATTCCCCTTTCACTCTTCTGCATGAAGTACAGAAAAGCATCTTTCTCAAACTTGCATGTACGCATAGGCACAGTGGTTAAACAGTGGTTTAAGAAAGTGGCTTTTCATATGTCAAGCTGAAAAGCACATGAGAGTAAACGTAGACATAAAAACAAACAAACAAACAAACAAAAAAGCTGACCGAACTATGCAAGAGAAGACAGGCAGGAAAGAACCAGTGATGTTGCTAAGGCTGACAACAGACTTTGCCCACACACCCCCAGACTGCTCATTTAACATAGCTGGGGACGCAAGAAAAGAAACAGAAAGCTGAACACTTTGAAAGATTCTGAAGTCCCTAGGTTCAAAACTGATTGTGTGCCCACAGCAAAATATGATTCACACTTGAGCAGGTTTAAACAGTGTCTGATTATGGGATGAACTTTTAAATTTAACTGACAGAGTGCAAGTTTAGCCTTCTTTCTCCAAATAACGTTTTAATTTTCCTTGGTCGTTATGCTTCAGCATAAAGGAGAGTGACTGTCACGCACAGTTTCCCAAGGGCCGACAAGAATTTGCTAAGTATGTGCTGCAGGTTATCTGACTTCCAACAGCTGAAATGAGCAGGAAGAGAAAAAGACTGGAAACAGTCAGAAAACATTCATGTTCACACTGCTTTCATAGACGATCAAATTTCTTTAATATGCGAACAGAACACATGAAATTGAAAGCAGATCTGCTTACAGACCTGCTTTTCAGTAATCTTTGGTTTTCGCTATGTCCTTACACACATTTTTTCACAAAAAACTCCACTATCTTTGACAATGGAGTTTCATCATTTCAAACAATAATCAACAACAACAACAGCAAAACAAAATCTTTCAAGGTTTATGATTAAAGATATATCCAAATAATTGTAATGATGTTCTGAGACTAAATTTAACTATTAGACTTGGATACTTCTTTGGCATGATGTTCTGTGAATAAACCTGACTGATAAATGTAAATAATGAAATTATCCTCTTCTATTTTGACTGATAGTCTGATTAGACCAATTGTTGATTTCTGTAATTTACCTCTCCTATCCCACCATTCCAACTCCCCCCATGCCTAAAAACAAAGAGCACAGAAACATTCAAACAATGGCCATTTCTTAACACAAACACTCTTTTTCGTACCTTTACAAGCTCAACTCCATGTTTCTCTTTCAGGTCTGAGTACAGCTGGTAGTAGCGGTCAACGGCCACAAGACGCAGAGATTTGATGGAAGTGACAGGTCGGACTGCTCTGTCCAGTGTTGTATTTTGGGGCCCAGGGTCTCTTTGAGCCATGGCAGAGTACAGTGAACATGGGGTTTGTCAATGCTCTTCTCTTGCTGAGCAACGTTACAGCTCACTTGAACAGCACTGTTATGACCAAAAAAGTTAAAAAAAAAAAAAAAAAGATCAACAAGAGCAAAGAACAACTTACTGAACTGAACATCAGAGCACAACATTTGTAAAAAAAAAAAAAAAATTAATCCAACTCTCTCCACCATCCTCTTTTTAAAAAGTATAAAACTTTAATATCTTCAGTATGACAGTGCACATCTTTCTTGTCTATCATGTATGACCACATGAAGGGACATATTCATCATTCATATCTAAATTTCTGGTGTAACTGCGCATAGGAAAGTTACAAAAAGGCCTGTGTCAAAGATGATCATGACATTGTTACAGAGATAATGGGGCACAGAAAAAAAGACAAAAAAGAACCACAGTATATTTGTTCTACAGCACCTGTTCCCATCATCCTGACTGAGAAACTTGAAGCAATACATGACTTCGGAAGAGACATCGTGCAGGTCGTTGCTCTCCTCACCAGCTGGCTTTGTGGAGTAGCACAGAGGAATGAATGTCACATTCCTTTGACTCTGGTCTACACACAAAATTTTCATCAGCAACATCAGGAGAACAACAAAACAAAAACAATCATTACATATGTAAAAAAAAAAATTATGTTCAGTACCTCTTCAGCATCTAACAAAGACACATTTGTATGTATGTGAACAAAATTTGAGTTTAAACATTATATAAAACAAAAAATTAACATTTGAAAAATGCCATTACACACAAGCATAAAGTGTGAGTAGAAACTGGATTGAAAATGTAACCAAAGAAATGGCTGGTCAAGATGGCACATCTCACAGTTAATCACCAGTAATCATTGTACATATTTTGCCCACTAGTTCTGCTATCGATTATTACTCAGTATTAAGAAGGTAATCAATACAAGCAAAAAAGATAAAGAAAAAAAATTTTTTCAAAAGCCGTTTTCTTTCATCTTTTTGGTGTTTGCTTTATGCAGTTTAACTTAAAGCATTATCACAAATGGCAACATGGACCAAAAAAGCCTTATACATGCACAGAACTTTCTGATATTGCCACACTCACAGTACATAAACTGGACACACACACACACAGGCACAGTCACACACACGCACACCTCATGAACGGTACAGATTAGCAACAACATAGAGGATGGCTATTTTCATTTGCTTATCAGTATCACACCTATGGGAAAGAAAAAACACAAAAGTTTATGTACCATCCTGCCCAGTCAAAATTTAACCATTAATCAGTCTTTCAACTTGATTTCTTTCAGTATTTACACTTTAAAAAAAAAAAAATTAACATAAACTGATGTGTGATGCTGAACAATTAAGTAGTAGGGGAAAAACAAGTGCAGGCTAACAATTCTTCAGTCATTATAGTAATGACTTGGCAAAGATATGAACTTTCAGAGAAAAAAAAATTAATATGAAAAAAATGGGGGAAATATAATAGATAATAGGAAACCCATCACTAACTGCCTGAGAGAAACATTGTAATCCCTCTCAAAGGCAGATCTATTTGTATTGCCTGCTCCTAGGCCTTTACGTCCACTGGATCAGACTCATCAGGGAGACACGGCTGATTGTGTCTGCGCTCCTGGTGTCAAATAGAGCCACACCACAGTCCATAATTCTGTGGTGTTCTCACCACCAAGGGTTCAAAAAAGAATCCAACAGCACCCCCAAGCAGCCAGAGAAGGATAGTAAATAGTAAATGGAATAAAACAAAAGTGTGGAGAGGAAAAAAGTTGCTGAAAAACTAAAAGCATTATGCAAATAGTATAGTTCAAAAGGGACAATCTTTGAGCCTGAGGATCCATTTAAGGATGCAAGGGAAATCAAAAGATATGGAACAGTCTGAGTGGTCAGCTCTGCTGTTCAATAACTCAAGCATTGTCAGTGGCTAAGAATTATACCGAACAACCTTTACTTGGATCTCCTAAGAGATGTGCTAGTCCCCCACTGATTGACCAAACATATGATATAAACTGATGTGTGCTCATACACATGAACACACACATAATACATAGGAGAGCGAGTGAGAGAGAGAGAGAGAGAGAGAGAGAGAGAGAGAGAGAGAGAGAGAGAGAGAGAGAGAGAGAGAAAGAGACAAACAGAGGGAAACTCAAGACTTTTTCTTTTCATTAGGCTTTGGCCCATCATGAAGGGATGTGTTAACCTAAATGTGGAAAGATCATACAAAAGACAAATGAGGAAATATAATATATTCATAGTATACTACATTTCAGGAAGTGGACAGACTTTCCCTCTAAATCCTTTGTGTGTGTATACATGTGTGTGTGTGTGTGTGTGTGTGTGTGTGTGTGTGTGTGTGTGAGAGAGAGAGAGAGAGAGAGAGAGAGAGAGAGAGAGAGAGAGAGAGAGAGAGCAGCGCAGCATATATATATTTGAGACTGTGCAAATCTTAAGTTGGTGCAGAGCAGCAAAACTCTTACAGACTGATTCTAAGTCTAACCATGTAATTCATGTATTACAAAAGTCCTCAGGATGAGAGAGAGAGAGAGAGAGAGAGAGAGAGAGAGAGAGAGAGAGAGAGAGAGAGACTTTTAAGGCTACTGGTAGGTATGTTTGGTGGGGAGGGTGTGTGGTATGAATGCTGTCTTTCAAATAAGGAGGTAGGACTTTTTCTTTTTTTTTTCCTGCGCACACCCGAGTCACTTAAAGGTCTATGGAGACGACGTGGCATTTGATTTGGAGAGAGAGAGAGAGAGAGAGAGAGAGAGAGAGAGAGAGAGAGAGAGAGAGAGAGAGAGAGAGAGAGAGAGAGAGAGCGAGAGCATCGATTCTTTATTATCCATCCATAACCCAAGTCTTGATATAAGAAAAGAAAATTTATAATCATCATGCCCACCGTAAATGACAGCCTCCAAAAGAACTGGAAAGAACTTCATTTGTTTTGGTAGCAGATGGCGAAAAATGATCACAATCTTATCTCCACTCTCTTTAAGATCAGCTTCTAAACTGCATGTTTTGTCACTATCTAAACCTGTGTTCTGATTTACGTTTGACTTAAATTTATTCACTATTTCGTCTGCAGCACTAAGGGAATCTGCAGTTGTGATCTGTACAATTTTGGACCCGCTGAGTCTCCTGTTGGCAACATGTGGTTTGTTGATCCAAACTGTCGCCGCATTTAAAAAACTCCTGAATATTCCCTTTCTTTACTGACAAAGTGTCAATAACTCTAAGATCTTTTTCCTGAATCATAATTGAACAAAAATCTTATTTGCTTGAGCAAAATCTTAATGTACACAACAGTTCCAGCTCGTTCTGAAAGACAACACACGTTTTGTCGTTTACACAGTTTTTCTCAGAACTGCAATTAACATCCCTTGGGTTTGTTCTTAAACGGTTCATTTTTGTCCACGTGAACGCAATGCAGAGAAATAAAACCGTTTAGAAACAAACGAAAGGGTGTTCGATCGAGAGATAGCCAATATAGCTGTTCACATGATTGAATTGTTATAATAATAGGCAGTGTTTCCATGTCTGTTGCTATCTACTTCTTTCATACATATAATGTGCATGTTTGCAGTCATGTGAATGGTGATAAACGTGTGCAGAACAGTTATATTCCCAAATTACAACTTCTGGAATGGACCGATTCCATGTGTTTTTCAATGTCAATTACTGTACCCTTTAAGAACTTGATTTTCCGGCTCCGTTTGGTTGTTGCATGGTCACTGTTGTATTGTAAGTATGTTTTGCCTTATATTGTCAGTGGACAGTATTACTGTTTCAGCATGATCATGAATTTCATGAGTTAACAGGAAATAGTGATTTTCTGTTTCTTGTAAGAATTTTGAATGGACAATCCTTCCGTTACCAACAGAAAACATGGCTAATTGCTAAACAATGCACCCGTGTCTACACTCAGAATCTCCGTTTGAGTGACCAAAATTAACCACGTGCGTGTGTGTGTGCATGTGTGTGTGTGTGTGTGTGTGTGTGTGTGTGTGTGTGTGTGTGCATAGACGTGGTGGGTGTGTGGTGTGTGTGTGTGTGTGTGTGTGTGTGTGATCGTCGACAAAAGCTGCATCGTGCCAGCCCCTCCCAGACAAAAAGAAGGAAGCACTCCCGCCAGCTCAACCAGCTTCAGTGTAAAACCCAATATCGACAAGCTTCCTTCTTCCTCAGAACAGTATGTGACTGGAACAGCCTGCCTGAAACAGCTGTGGCAGCGGACACCTGGGACACCTTTAAGTCTAGGGTGCCCCCCAGTCAGTAGTTAGTTAGATAATAGGTCCCTTTCCCTCCCCATCCCCGCTTTTACCCCAATAGCTTTTTGTGCTTTTTAAATGTATTTTGGGGGCCCTGCTGTCTTAGATCAGCAAGGGACCGGCTAGCTCGGAAGGGAGAAAAGTGAAGTAACAGTAGCCTGCCTGAGAACCCACTTAGAGCAGGACTAGGTTTTTATCCTCACTTTTAGGTCTATCGCTTTCTATAATTTGTTTTTCTTTCATCGCAACCCCCACAAAACAGCGTAAAAATGAATTAGATGATTGTGGCTGTTAATGCAGAAAAGTAAAAGTGAGTGTGTGTGTGTGTGTGTGTGTGTGTGTTTGTGTGTGTGTGTGCATTTGTTGGTCAAACAATGTAGCAGAGATATCAGACTGTAGACCCCGAACACTTTCAAGCTGCAAATCAAACACAATGAAGAGATAGCAGTGTGTTTCTACATCAGTGATAGAACTGAAGAAAGCGCCCATGGTAGCCTGCTGGCAGCTCAGCACTTAGCTTTTACCTTTTTTTGTTTTGTTTTGTTTTGCTATTTTTGTGTAGGCTAGTGAGTAGGCAAGATAGGGTGGGGGGGGTTTTCACTTTGTGTATGAATGTGAGTAATTTCATGTTAATGAAAATGGGAGTTACAATAGTTTTTTGTTGTTGTTTTAACAGCAGCTCCCCCCATTTCATTTTCACACAGTCTCAAAATAATCAGCCAGTTGATTGTGAAGACTCTAGGGAACTCTACGGAAGAAGACTCTATGGAAGAAAAAGAAGAAAAAAGTTTTTTTTAAAGAGTAGTCCTATATTGTTATTATAAAAAGGCATGTACAAATCATTGTTATCACACAATTCTTTAAAAGACATCGTCTAAAAACTCATCCAAAACTTTGTTAAAAATCTTTCCACTGTAAAATCTCAGATCCGATGAAAAATGTTAACCTCTTTCAAGAACTCAAAGATCGCGTCAGGCGGAACATCTCTGAACAAGGTTTTCATGGACTCTGCTGTAAAATGTTTGTGTCTCACATCGTGCAATCCCAACACTCTAAAAGAATATGTTTCATTGTGAGTGGCACATGACACGGAATGCACCAAGGAGCTTCTTCACTCTTTAAAAGGTAGGAATGGGTAAAATACGAATGGCCGGTGTGCAGCCGGCACAGAACTGTTTCTTTTTACGACCACCAGACGAAGACGGGAGGAACTCCTTTAGGTTTGGACGGATCTGAAAGAGTTTGTTATCCGTCTGTGTATTCCAATCCTCCTGCCAGAGGTCTTTTACATAATCGTTAATTTTGGGTTTCAAATCTGAGCAGGGGATAGGTGTGTTTTGACAGTTTCTCTCGTACGGCATTCTTGGCCAAACGATCCACCATTTCGTTCCCTCCGATGCCGACATGACCAGGAACCCAAGCCAGAAGAATGTTGTAACCCTCCGCTGTCAACTTGGTAAAAAGTTCAAAAAAGTGTAAAAGTTCGGGGTGCTGAAGATTGCGGCCAGCTATGGCCTCCAAAGCCGACAGTGAATCCGACAAAACCAGAAAGTCCCTCTTCGTAGATTGGGAGATTATCCGTAGTGCCAGAACAGAGCTGTAACTTCAGCAGAGTAAGCAGAAGCGTCTGAAGGAATATGTTCTAACAGTATTTGAGAAGGAGCACCAGAGCAGTAGGCTGCACAGGCCACTCCATCTTCAGACTTGGAACCGTCAGTGAAAATTTTCTGATAGGATGAGAATTTCGAACAGAGGTCAGCATACAAAGCCTTGTATGCTAGAGAGCTAGTGGACTCTTGCGAAAAGCTGCAAGATCAAAACGAATCTCTGGTGTGAAAAAGGTCCACGGAGGTTGATCCGGAAACTTGGAAAAATCGGACACAACTCCTAGGTCTAGACCTGCATTCCGTGCGTGAGGCTGCATACGAAGACCAAACGGCGGAATACAGTTAGGGTTGTTGTCAAATTTGCTTTGAAACTGAGGGTCAAAGACACAGTCATAGGCAGGGTTTTCAGGTTCGGAGAACAGTCTGACGTAGTAATTCAAAGACAGTTTCAGCCTGCGGTTGGACAGTGAAGGTTCACCTGCCTCTGCGTACAGGCTGTACACAGGGGTGGTGCGGAATGCTCCAAGACAGAGACGAAGCCCTTGATGGTGGATAGGGTCCAAGAGTTTTAGATACGACGGTCTGGCAGAGCCGCCGTACACAGCACAACCATAGTCCAGTTTGGAACGGACCAAGGCTCTGTAGAGGTGCAGCAAAGTTTTCTTATCAGCGCCCCAGTCAGTGTGTGCTACGACCCGCAGAATATTCAGAGCTTTCTGGCAAGAGGTTTTGAGGTGTTTAATATGGCTGAGAAAGTTGAGTTTTTGGTCGAAAATAACTCCAAGGAATTTGGCCTCTGTGACAGCTGGAATGGGAGATTTCCCTATTTTGATTTCAGGATCTGGAAAAAACTGACGAAAATTATGGAAGTGAATGCACTGTGTCTTCGTAGGAGAGAAAGTAAAGCCATTTTCATCCGCCCATTGATGAATTTTATCCACACAAAGCTGGAGCCTGCGCTGGACACTCGGGTACAGGCTTCCAGTTGCATAGACAGCAAAATCATCCACAAACAATGAGCAGTCTGAACCCTGCTGAACTGACTTGACAATGTTGTTAATCTTGATGCTGAATAGGGCCGGACAGTATGCTCCCTTGTGGACCCAACTCCTGCTCATGAACATCAGAGAGAGTGGTGCCAACCCGGACCTGAAACTGTCGGTCTGCCAAAAAATTTTGAATGAAAAGTGGAAGATGACCCCGAAAACCAAGATCATGGAGATCATGAAGAATTCCAGCTTTCCAGGTGGTATCGTAGGCTTTCTCCAAGTCGAAGAATATAGCCACTGCGTGGTGTTTGTTCAGAAAGGCGTTCCGAAGCGTAGATTCCAGACGAATCAAATGGTCCACTGTAGTATGATGTTTACGGAAACCACACTGTTCTTTCGCCAAAAGGCCGTCGGTTTCAAGTTTCCACATGAGTCTAGCGTTGACCATTTTCTCCATCAGTTTACAGACACAGCTGGTCAAAGCTATTGGACGGTAGTTTGACGGGTTGGAGAGATCTTTTCCAGGTTTAGGAATAGGAATGATGAGGGCTTTTCGCCAAGATGGTGGGAAGAATCCAGTAGTCCATACATGGTTGTATACATGTAGCAGGATGTGCAGACCTTTTTGCGGAAGATGTTTCAGAAGTTTATAATGGATTTCATCTATACCCCGAGAGGAATCGTTGCAAGAAAGTAAGGCGGATTTCAATTCATTTAAAGTGAAAGGAAGATGTAGTCTTCCACGTTGTCTGACGAAAAGTTGCAGGGTGATTTTTTCTTTAAGGGCTTTGTTTTTGACAAAACTGGCTGACTTGTTAGAAGAGGAGGAATTCTTTTCAAAATGGTTGAAGCAAGCAGATTAGCAACTGCTTTTTTCTCTGTTATTAAAGAATCAGAAAACTTGAGGTGGTTCACAGTGGGGCAGGTGTTCTTCCCTTTGATTTTTCTTGATGATTTTCCACACTTTTTTCTTCGAAGTTTTGGATGTGAGACTTGAGCAAAACTGTCTCCAAGATAATCGCTTACTGGTCTTATATATGTGTTTCGATTTGGCCCTCAGTTTCTGATGCGCTCGGACGTTGGGCATCGAGGGTCTGCAAGAAACCCTACGTTGAGCTCTTTTACGGGTTTTGTTAATTTCTTTGCACTCAGAATTGAACCAAGGAACTTTTGGCATTACGGCTTCTTGGAAGATGTCTGGATGGTTGACTTTGCGCAATTCAGTATGAAATCTGAAAGACTTCCTGCCGGATCGTCACTATGCAGGATCTTGTCCTCTTCCAGATCCATAAGAAACTTAGTGGCAAAGAGGTCCCAATCTGCTTTGTTGAAATTGAGGCGTTCTGGCAAAGACTCGCTCTCTGCATTTGTACACCGAAGCAACACAGGAAAGTGGTCACTACCATGCAGGTCCTCATCAACCTCCCAAACAAAATCCAAAAACAAAGATGGATCACAGACAGAAAGATCCAGACAAGATGTGGTGCCATTAGCGGAGTGAAAGAAAGTAAGTTGGTGATTTCCTGTTCAAGACACACAGATCAAGCTCCGAAAACACTTCCTCTAAAAGCAGACCCCGTGGTGAAGATCTCTCACTTCCCCATAGAGGAGAGTGGCCGTTCAGATCACCCAACAGCAGGAAGGGTCGAGGAAGCTGCTCCAAGAGTGAAATGAGGTCCTGTTTGGTGACGCAGATGTTTGGAGATAAGTACAAACTACAGACAGTAACTGTTTTGTGGAGAGTAACCCGAGCTGCCACTGCCTGAAGCGGAGTCTGCAGAGCAACTGGGCTGTACAGAACAGAGTTGTGAATGAACAAGGCAACTCCACCAGAAGCACCATGTTCAACAGACTGTGCAGGTAGATTTAAAAAACTGTAGCCAGAAAGTGAAAAATTTTTGTCAGACTTGAGAAGAGTTTCTTGGAGGGCAATTAGCATCGGCCTGGCCTCACGGCACAACAGCTGCAATTCTTCATAATTGGAAGACAGTCCCCTGATATTCCAATGTATGATTGAATCCATTGTGGATGAGTCCATCATAAATGAAATATGGTGAAAGAAAATAAATCTCGTAATTCTTCCTTTTATTCTATATCAACATCATCTGGATCCGAGAGAACTGCAAAATCTGTTGAAATTTCTCTCCGCTTTTTTCTCTCGATCTGATACAATTTTGTTCGGCGTTTTCTTTTTAGGTGGCGACTTGGTCTTTCCTCCAGAACCGCCAGCTCCCTTGTTGACAGCTGTAGGGTGCCCTTTGGAGGATTTTGAGGGGGTGGTCTTGTCTTGTACTTCAACGACTTCCACTCTCTGCCGCTCTGAAGTGCCTGTAGGTCTTTTGCCCCCTGGTGGTCTGGGGGCGGGAGTAGGCTTTGAAGACTGACTCGTATCTGAAGGCGACGACTGCTGGGGTTCATCGCATGCAGTGGTTCTGCCTGAGCTACAGACTTGGTTTCTGGCTCTCTCTCGGCAAACGAGGACTCCACCGTCTGCACTCCGATGCTGACTGTTGTTGGCTTCTTTACTGCAGCTGCAAACGAGAGCCCAGCAGTTGGTTGACTTTTCATAGCAATCTTTTTTCGCCTCAAAAAACGGGATTCGCTGTTCAGTCTTTATTCTCTGAATTTCCTTTTCCTTTAACCAGTTTGGACAGGTCTTCGATGATGATGGGTGCTTGCCTCCACAGTTGGCACAGAGTGGTGGACTGTCACACACACCCTGGTGGACTGGCTGGCAGCAGGTACCACACACCTCTTCCTCCGTACATCTATCCCTCACATGGCCGTACCTCTGGCACTTGAAACAGCGCAGAGGTGATGGGATGTACAGTGACACTGAAAACTCTCAGTAGCCCACCGTATCGACTCCGGGAGAGAAGTAGAGCAGAAGGTCAAGAAAAGGGTGTCAGTTGGAATCCTGTCATTGCCTTTACGCACAAGCACACGATGAACGTGGGTCACTCCTTGAGATGCCAGCTCTGACTTGATTTCAGCCTCCGACACTCCTCTCAGATCTCTGCACCGGATTACTCCTTTCGAAGAGTTCAGAGATTTGTGTGGAGACACTTTGATCGGTCGATCCACTAACGTTGTTGATTTTAACAGCATCTCGGAGTGCAGCTTGGATGAGCACTCAATCAGAAGTGACCCATTCCTCAGTCTCTTGACGCTCTTTGGCTTCCCGCTGAGGCCATTGATTCCCTTCGCAATCGCAAAAGGACTCAGGCCTGACAGAGGTCTATCTTCATCTGCTCCCTCCACAATCAGCCAGCTGGGCCAGAAGCCTGAAAGGACTCTCGTCTCATGTTCCGAATCCGTGTCCGTCTCTGTTTCTGAATCCTGCCTGTGTCTTTTTTTTTTTTTTGGTGCCATGGTGTATTCATTAGAATTCATCTCTTTTGATTCCCACCCGCCATCGAGTCCCAACAAGGGGGATGCCCATTTTATACGGAATTCCAGTATATCTGGGCACCAGGACTTCAAAGGAGATATACACAGGCCTGAAAGCATCCCTGCCACAGAAGCTCCCAAACCCGTTTGACCCGAGCCGCCGCCTTCTAGCCTGAGCTAGGGCATGCACGCGACCAGCCGCTTGATCGAAGTGGGCCACTTCGACCACCTGTCTAGGGGAAGTCCAGGCCAAAGAGTGTGTGTTTGACTTGATGCACCGCAGTCACATCAGCGGTCTCAACCTCCAGGATCCTATTCTCCCCCATCACAGGACGCACCGCACGGCAAACACGGTGGGCCTCAAGAAGACCACAGAGAAAAGAGGAGTGTTGGAAAGAAGACTTGAAGGGGAGACGAAGATAGAAAAGACCCAAATAAGAAAGGCAGAAAACAAGAAAAGGAGAAAGGCGGGTTACTATTAGTCAGGGTCCTCACCCTTAGCCTGTCTGACATGGGAAGCCCTACCAGGGACATCAACTCCTTACCACGTTGCGCTTAGGCCAGACAGCATCTTCGACTTTTCAGGCCTAGAAGCATTTGAAAAAAAAACTAGCCTATCTTCACAGGATCACGCAAGCCCTCCGACCACGGCAAGGTTGCAACCCCCCCGGAGGGTACTGAACATGAAAGAAATGGGCAGGGGGATTAAAACTCAACCTTAGCTGATTGCTCAAAAATGCAAAGAAATTAACTTTGTTAGAATGTGACTTGCCTTTCTATATCAGCTTAGAATTTGAAAAGTTATATTTAGGTACAGGTCTTCTTGTTTCTTGCATTACAAAAGTTTATACCAAAGTCAGCACTGTTCTTCACAAGGCTGCCATCTTTCCTTGTCCCACAACTTAAACTGTTTTTTCTAAAGTCATAACGTTCCGTGGATTTCTACCTTGTAATTCTCTTTTGTGTTCCAGCATTTTTCATTGAGTCTTCTTGGAGTGGACTTTCCTCTGACTGAGCTAACATGTGTATATCTTGCTTCAGTCAGTCTGTGTATGCATCATTGTTCATTCCTTGTCTCTGTCTCTGTGTTTT
>JADBJO010000540.1:0-35000 GCA_016801955.1 Conus betulinus | reverse complement strand
TTACCTTAGGCAGAAGATGGATGTTAGCTGTTTTCTATGAAATGTATTCGACGTTCTTTGATATAAGTTTCTTGTATGCCAGCTGACATAGATAGGTGCCAAATCTGTGTTTCAATTTACCTTCCATATCCATGCATGTGGTGAGTTCATGTAAATCTGTTTGATGCTGGCAAGGTCATAGGAACTGTCATTGCGTGGACATGGATAAAGTGGTGGTATTGCTCTGCAGAGGGAATCTCACTTGGACTGACTCTGTTACTAAGCAGTTATTGTCATCTCTAGGAATTAAGGGTATGATGTTCTGGCTTTTTTGAACACCATGAGAGTGACTCCGCTGCAGTGTAGTGCCTCTTCTGGCAGGTCACCTAAAGATGATTTGAAAGAAAGAAAGAACATTGTGCCTGTCTGAGGGATGTTCAGAATATTTGCAGTTTAACCATGAGGGAGGCATGGTTGGACCACTTGGTTACCACACTTTTTTCGAATAGTCATCCTCCAACTTCTCTTACTTATTCCATGCCAGGATAACCCTGCAACGCCTTCATGAAAGAAGTCACATCTTTGCACTCAAGATGTCATCAACAACAGCACTATCACCATTTTCACAACTATACCATCCAGTCAGTTGCTTTTTTACGTTTGAGAACAGTTGAAAGTCAGATGGTGTCAGGTGAGTATAGAGGATGGCTGATGGTATAGAAGCCACAGTCATACAGTTATCATGGTAGCTGCATTCTCATGTACAGGGCATGGTCAAGATGGACAAAACTTCTCATGCAAGTTTTTCATGGTGTTTGGCTTTCATGTTCTCTTGGGAACTGCCTCAATAGTGTCGAGTTAGCCGTTCTAGCGACAGTCTGGTGGTCCTTTTTCCAGGCCTTTCACATCGGGAAAAAACATAGTCCATGATCTCCCCAGTAGACCGAACCAACATTGTCTTCTTTAGGGAATGGGAGTGTATGTGCATCTACTGCTTTGACTGCTGTTTTCTCTCTCTGGTTGGGTCTCATACCTTGGGACAAACATTGCCAGAAATACCTCTGGAGCAGTGCGTGTTGTGTGTGCGTGTGTGTGTGTGTGTGTCATTTCCAATGATCAGGCTTAGTAAGCAATGAGATGGTCATTTAGATATTGGCTGGTCTGGTGTGTTTTTGTTAAGGTTTCAGATATTTAGCTGTTGCTGTTTTCACAACTCTGATACAGGCTTTGCTGCTGACTTAGCTTGAAACTGCATAAGAATGAAGTATGGTTCATCTGTTTGTGCTGAACACGTAGTTCTTCCTTGATTCAGTCATCCACCAAAAATGTGAAAATTAATTATCATGCTGAGCAAGGGTCAGCCAACAGTAAAGATGCCTGGCATATCACAGTTCAGTGTTTGATTGTCTCCTTTTTGTCTACACTGAAACTGTTTCCATGTATGTCATGATATATAATGCTTCTCTGAAATCAAACAACCTAGTAAAAACTTCATTCCTGGCCATTGTCTGTGGTAGATGAAGAAGGTGACGGAGACAAGAAGGAAGATGGGGCAGCCGGCGGGGGAGAAGAGAAGAAGAAGCGACAGACGCGTGGTGGCAAGGGTCTGATGAAAGCAAAGAAGAAGGTGGAGCCACAGGGCGTGCGCCTCTGGACGGCCAGCAGAGGGAAGAAGAAAAAGGTCACAATTGTTGTGGGCCTGGCGTCCTATGGTGAGTGAAGTGCCCAGTGACAGAGATGGAGAGAGGCAGACCAGAGAGAGAAAGGAGTTTGCATTTGGAAGGCTTGTGTGAGACAGGCAGAGCAAAAATTTTTTTTTTTACATCCATGTTGTTTTTATTCATATGTTTGTGAAATGTGAGGCACAAATGGATGCAACCCATATGATATGACAGGTTGGTGAATTTTTGTTGTTTTCTGTCTGTCCGGATCCATACTCAGCATGGAAATCATTGAAAGGCAGGGAAGTTCAGAAAGTAATTTTCCGTGACTAAAAAGTCATGGAATGATGATCAAAGTCCAAGAAAAGTCATGCAGTTAAAAAATAAAGCTATCAAAAAATTAAAATGCTTTGTGTCCATTCATATGTGTCCAATTGCAAAGAAGAAGGTCAAGTGAACATTCAGTCAGTTACAGCTGTATGAGTCCAGGACATTTTATCATTATTATTGTCTTATTCCATCATTGCTGTAGAGATTTGTTTATATTCAATGGCTGGAAAGTATTATAATTCTTTCTTTTTTTTGGCAGACATTTTTAACAAAAACTCAAATTTGGTTTACCATGTTGTAAGCTCTGTGTTGTAGAACCAATGACAGGGGATATTACCAATGGTTTTCTTTTTTTTTTTGTTTCTTTTTCCAGAGATCGACTTGAAAGATGCCAGCAAATTTTTTGCCACCAAGTTTTCTTGTGGGTCATCTGTGAGTGGCGAGGATGAAATTGTAATCCAGGGAGATGTCAAAGATGACCTGTTTGATATTCTACCAGAAAAATGGTCACAGGTGAGGGAGCTTGAATCCGTTTTCCCACTTGCAAACCTGCATAGTGCTACAATTTATCCATAGTGTTCTGATCAAGCGTACATGGAACACTATTTACTAAGCCCCACACTCTTGACAATAAGTGCCTAGCCATGGAAAGAATTTGATTGTATAGCATTTTACCCTCCTCCCTATCCTTCAGAGAGGCAGTGGTAGTTATGTTCCTCTGTCAGCAGTAAAGATTTTTAACATAAACTTAACAAATGCATAGACATGGTAAAAGATGAAGCAGGTTCTGTTTTCAGAGCAGGTATGAACCCCCCCCCCCCCCCCCCCCTGAATTCCTTGACGGTTTCATCTGTATTTTTGTATAATCAGTGAGGACAAGGATTAAGAGGAATGTGCTGTGAAGTTTCACACATGCTTTCAGCTTGACATGGTCTTCACTGTTGTTTGGGATAAATAAAACATGAAATGAAACATTTTGACATGGCTGTTTCTGATGCCGCTTGCATACATCCGAGCAGCTCCAGATTCACAGATGCAGGTTAAAGAGATTGTCATTGTTGGTCAGGAAAAATTCAACCTGTGACACTAACAGTTGCACTGCCATTGATCTTCCATGAATTATGTCTGTACCACGTGTTTCTGTTTTGCTGTGTGTTTTTCAGATTGACGAAGATGACATAGAAGACATGGGAGAAAAGAAATAACTGCTGGCATGTGTAAAAGCAAATTTCTGCTGTGTGGATTTGATGTGTTTGTACCCTGTGATGTGTAAAGCTGTGCTGCTTCCTTTTGTGAAAGACTCTGATGAGATTGGATGAAATGAAGTGTACAGATAAAGAGTGTCTTGCTGTTGTTGGTTGACTGTGTGTCAATGTGTGTGTGTGTGTGTGTGTATAGTGTGGTGCAGATGACAACAGGATTAAAGATCTGACGCAACCAAAAAAAAAAAACAACAACAAAAAAAAAACGATCACAGTAAAAGTGGAATCAGGTACTCTGTCCCGAAAGCCTTCAGGTTCACCTTCAGTATCCCAGCGAAGCCCATGAGGGAACTGAGCTCCAAACAGTGCTGTCCTTTCATTAAAAGATGGATTTTTTTTTTTAGATGCCCAGTTTCTGGAGTGCCAATGATGTCTTGCTAAGCAGTACTTTCCTTTCCTGCTGGAGAATAGCTTCAATATGCACCCACAAATAGGGCTGATCTCCTGACAAAGCCAAACTGGATCACACCGTGGCAAAGTGGTTAGCGTCGCAGACTCCCAGCTGGGAGGTTGTGGGTTCAAATCCCATCAGAGTCATGTGGGTTTTTCTGCCCCAACTGGCTCCTACCCAGAGTTGAGTTTGCTGAGGACTCAGTTGGGAAGACTGGTACCACACAGTCAAGTTTCATCCACTTAATGGATGCGTTTTTGAGAGTGTTGCTCAAATTTCCTGACCAACACTGCAGGTGCCTGTATCTCTTGGGCCTGGCTGACGCCGGGATATATTATGGAAGGAAGTGTAGAGTACAGCCCTGTCATGTAGTCTCAGACTGAAATGGAAATCTGTAGCATCATCTTTATCATCCTCATTCTCATCAATCAGCATGCAAAAAAAGTCTTAAATTCTGTAGTCCATGGGGGGCTGTCGTTGGACGGACGTGGTGGCCCTCTGGAGGGAGAGCTCACTCACGCTGACTCCATGACTAAGCAATTATAGTCATCAGTAGGGGGCTTAGTAGGTGGTGTCCTGCATATGTTAGATCGGAACAGGCGCCACTGAAACACCACTGAAGTGACTTGGCAGCTGTGCAGTGTCTCCTCCGGTGGGTTGCCTCTTGACGACTTGACATTGACTGCTCCCTGCAGATTGCAGGGCTGACCGGGCTGTGGCTGTAGATGGGGTGTCAGAATGAGTGGTGTGTGCACTGCCCCTGAGGTGGTGCAGAGGTTGGGACAGAAAAAAAAAAAAAAAAAAAAGACTGGATCACATTCATCAGATGCCTCAGCACTATCCAGTAGGGACACTCCTGGGTTTATGCACTGACTTGGAAAAAATGATTCATCAGATCTATTCTGGCTCTGTTGCCAGCATTTTTCAGTAAGCAAAACATGTGGTGTAGGAACACACTACATGATTCATGTAGTATCATGTTATAACTGTATGTAATCTCAAACCAGTATGTATAAACTTGGAGTCATATGAAGTTTTGTATTCACACATTGCTACTGGAACAAGATTTCATTCATAAACCTGGCATCCTAGAAGCACTCAGATGTATAATTTATTATTTGCTCATAATTTTTTACAGTACAGCTCATTTTTCACACCCATGGAAGAAACTGATACACTTGCCTTTTATACACATCAAATAGCACTGGTGCATTGGAACTTCTTTAACGTTAGTGCAAAGCAGGGAAAGACAATGTTCACACACTGGTCATCAGTCTCTGATGATGCCAGGCCTACCACTGTTATGTAGTGCAAGTGAAGTTCAACTAATCCTATTTAGAGGTTCTTTCTTTGATAGCATGGGTGTGTGTACACCCGGGATGTAAGATGTGAAAAGATTCCTACTTTGAGAGCTTGGGCATGCACAAACCCATGAAGTATGTGGAAGGTTTCAAGACATTTTAATTGTTTACCATTTATGTATTTATGGACAAAAATGCACCATTTTTTTTTAAACCACATACCCAGAGCTCTTGATGACAAAGTCATAAATGCTCAGCGGGATTGTAAACAAAGTTGAATGGATTGTGCATCATAAAGTGGATGTGGGTGCTTTTCATCCATGCTATTTTTGAAGGGAATACAGAAAACGCTCTCTCTTCATCATAAGCCGTTTGAGTGACACATACTCTGTTCTCAAACTATTTCAAAGAAAATAAGCTCCTTACAATCTCGTTCAGAAAATGTACCCTTTTCATACTCTATTTCAAGAAAAGCTGTACTCATCTCAAATGAATCTTTAAAAAAAAAAGCCTACCCTCTTTAAAAAACTATTTTCAGAATACATGCCCTCTTCACAAAGTACATGCAGAAAGCATACCCTCTTCAGGAAATATACCTTGTTTACAGTTTTCAGAAAATATTCCTCCTTGGTCTGTACGCAAACTGTTTAAGAAGACACTCTTTCAAATAAAACTGTTTTAAGTTTTCAGCTCTATGTTCTGTTAAAAGAGTTTCCATGGAACAGAGAGTGCTTTGTAGAGATTTTGTAACACCACCAGTACATTTTGTATCTTAACAGAGCACCAGATGATTTTGTGACATCAATCAAGATTCCAAATTCGATAATAAACATCAGCTGTATGCCCAGTGCAAAAAAAAAAAAACCTCTCCTCCCTCCCCCCCCCCCCCCCCCCCCCCCCCCCTCAACCCCCCTCCCCCATCTCTCTGCTCCTGTCCTAGGAAAAAAAAAGAAAAACGGGAAAAAAACAACCACCAACCAACCCTCCAATCCCTGTTTGCTGATTTGGGAGCATAGTAAGTATCTGTTCAAGTTATAACAACTGTGTGCGTACACATGTACATACAGATATATATATATATATAGAGAGAGAGAGAGGGGGGGGGGGGGGGTTGGTATATACATACATCCATTCATACATACAGACATATAGATGGATACTGAGATGGACATACTAAATGACATTTGAGAAATCCATTGTCACAAATTTTGAATTGCATTTTGTCATGGTAAATCATTTAATGGAATTCCTGCCAAACAGAAGCAATAAACAAATACCTTACAAAATAGGCCACATGCTAATTGGTACTGTTAATACTTCTTCAGTTTGTCATTTAACATTCTATAATGAATCAAGAAAACGCACTGAAACAATTTACTATTTAGAATCATACACTGTATCAAACTAAATGTTTGCAATCCACAGCAATTGAAGAACTTTGCAGGGTCAAATTTACATGGCTGACAGCAACTGGACCACCCACAACTACGTTCATTGATGAATATTTTGAGTCTTGCACATACATGTATATGTTGCCATATGTTATTGTTCTGCTATATTAGTATAGAGTTTGTTAGATCTCTTACATTTAATGCCTTCCCTGCACTATCTAAAAAAATTGCACTGAAACATCAATGGTGATACTACAGTGAGCAAAACTAACATGCTTCCTGTTCTTTTGGTACAATGAAGAAGGTACCCACATCAAATTTCATGAGGTTTTAAATCATCTATAATGACACTACAGTGGACATGACCAACATACCTGGCTCCATCAAAAAAAAAAAAAGCCACCTACAACAAGCTTGTCAAATTTGGCAGTGCTATATCATTTACAGACAATATTTGTTACTTCCTTACAGGATCAGGAAATAAACTTGAGTCCACAAAACAGCTTTAGCAACAGGCTCACATTCTTGTCTCTTCTTGAGTCAAGTGTTGCACAATATCCAAACCAAATTACTTATTGGTAGTGCAGATCTTTGGAAAGCTTCAAAATGCACGAAAAGTTTTATCTTGGATGCATTGTCTTGAATAATATATCAAATTAATTGATTAAATCAGTATTGTGAGTCTGACAGGATACTTGCTGATCTGATTTGAAAGATTCCAATGAGAAGAGAGTACTTGAAAATAGGAGTGCAGAGAACATTGTTGTAGTGGCTGTTGCCCCACCCTTTGAACCTGTATATGAATAGTGCTGTCAAATGTGCCCGTTGCAGTGCTGATCTGTCTATCAAGAAATGCCAGTGTTGACCCATCTTTGACTTTTAAATTCATATAAATGCTGTTAAGAAATATCAGTTGCATTGCTAATCTATTGATTTGATTATGAATAAATAACAGAAAAAAAATCATGATTTCCTTGTTTGAGATATCAGTAGACCCTCTCTTTGGAACATGAAACGCCTGTTTCGAGACCATATTGTAGAAAACACACTGACTTCATGCATTCTACTGTGAAGTATCGAAAGATTTTTTTTTGTCAATATCTTGAAAAGCTTGTTGACTGCATTGAGGGTGTTCCAAGGACACACACACACACACACACACACACACACACACACACAAAGAAATCCTAGGGTAAGAGCAATGGGACATTAGGAGAGACTTGTATTTTTAGGGGACCAATCTTGGAATGTTGATGGTTTCAAGGCAATCCCATTGAAGTATTTTAGATTCTCATTCACTTGCATGATTCTGTCACTACTATGAAAAAATTACTGTTTAACAGTGAAAGAGCATGAAAATAAAATTTTAAACAAACACAGAGGTCAAATAAAACTCATTTGGCTTGGAACTGTCTGTCACTAATAGAATAATTTCATAGAATAGTCTTTCACATGAGACTGTGTATATATCGTCATAGAATGCATTTAAGAATTTTGTGATGAATACCTCAAAAAGCAAATTTTCATTGATTCCATGAATTTGGAGGCCCTTTCAATTACGTCACTATACAAAAGCTTAATTAGTTCATAGGCAACATATACTAAACCAATTCATATTGTAAACACGGAGCTATTTCTGATGGCAAAAGGCTTCAAACCCATATGGTGCTTATAAGATATGATATATGAAATATTCAGCACACAAAACCCGTATTTCACCTGCTGCACATATAGTGAAAACAGTAAGGGAGTACCTTGAGTGTGACAAGATTTGTCTTCAAATGATTACTAAGGTTCTTTCCATTGTTAAAGGAAGTAAACGAACCGTTAGAGCCATTATGTTTTATTTTTTCTGTTCAAAATGTAACTTGAAGCAAAGACTCCGCAGATCTATAAACTTTGCTCTTTCTGCATAATGATCACTCACTCTTACGGTCATCATGGCGGCAGGAGCAGCCCACTTAAGTTCTTCCAAGCTGAATTTGAGTCTGTTGAGAGACTTTTACCGGAGAGAATTTTTGGAAAATATTGACAAATGCCTAGGAACAAAGGTAAAGTTTCGCAGCACGAACGTTGTTATTGTTATTCAGTTATTTTCAAATCATTCTACGACTAATAATGGTGGCCGAGTACTGGAGTACTAGCAGTACCGCTGCAGGATAGCTTTGCTCTCGTGACACCAATGAAAATGTTAGTGTTGGCAACACAGTGTATTCGATCGCAATGCCTGAAGAAAGTGAAAGTACGTTAATTTGAAAGGGACCACTGCAGTTGGACTCGCATCGTCTTTTCCAGAGATTTTCCTCTTCATTATTTTGTAATATATAAAATCGATGACACGGAGAGGGAGGAAGGAAGTTGGGCAGTGACCTTTTTTAATGGTTCCTCTGTGTGTCCATTTGATTGATGAGTGCTGTCATGTACAGAAGTCATTTTCTTCACAAGAGCACCAGTCATACTGACATTAACGTATAGGCGTTCCTCAGTAGTAAAACATTGCCGGAGAAATCCATGCCTTGCAAACATGTTCAGCTTCACGATTATTAAAGTCAACACATCATTCTCAGGGTCTAGAATTTCTTTCCCTAACCGTCAAGATATTGGACCTAATTCATTAAAGCAAAACAATCTGTTACATCATGTCACGTGAGTGATTTATACAGACCTTTGTCAGCATTTTTTCTGAATATTCAGAGTTGAGATATTGTTGCCTTTTTTTTATTCTTGAGTGTGCGCTGCTTTCGTAATGTCTAGGTTCCTCAAGATAAATTTACATGAAAGACACTAAATTTGAAATGGAAAACCAACATCTGGAAGAAATTAGAATTTACTCTTTTTCAATTGAAAAAAAAAATCAGATTGAAATATAAGTCACACAAAATATGTGCAACAAAATATTTTCATATCCCAGAAGAAAAAAACACTGCAAGAAGCATTGGAAAATTGATTTGTTTGGTGTGTGTGTATGTGTTTGTGTATGTGTGTGTTTGTGTGTGTGCGTGTGTGTATATATGTGAGAGAGAGGGACTCTGACACTGACACATTTTCACAGCCTTCACAGGCCATTTTCACTGTCTTATTGCCAAGGGGAACAACTTACAAGCTAGCAGTACACAATTAACAGCGAATAAAAGGAAAACACTCGCACACATCCACACTCACATGCACGCATCTACTTACTAAATACTTTAACCGTGAGCAGTTTCTAATTTAAGGTAACCTTCTACCTCCATTACACAGAAAAAATAAAAACAAACATCGTCGTCGTCATTATAAATGCCAGACCCAACCATCCATCTATGATTATTTAAATTTATACTGAGCGTCCATCACAAGTCAAAATTTTTCAAGTAGTTGTTTTGTCTTTTCCATTCCTGATGTTTTCTTTCCCACCATAGATATTTTTTCTTTGTTTCTTTCTTTTCCTTGTTTTATGCTGCAGAAAACAAAGAACTAATGCACAATAATGAATGTGTGGGGTTAAGTCTCTTTCTCTTAGACTTATGCAAAAGGCTCAGAATCTGAAATGGAAAACTAGCATCTGTAAGAAATCAGAATTTGAGAGAGAGAGAGAGAGATTGTCCCACCCCAGTTCCCAATAAGAACAAGGAAAAGAAAGAAAGAGAGAGGGAGAGAAATTTCGTCCCACCCCAATTCCCAAGAAGAACAAGGAAAAGAAAGAAAGGAGAGGGAGAGAGATTTCGACCCACCCCAATTCCCAATAAGAACAAGGAAAAGAAAGAAAGAAAGGAGAGAGAGGGAGAGAGAGATTTCCTCTCACCCCCATTCCAGTAAGTTTTGTTGTGTCACAACTGGAGGTTTGTCAGCTTGTAATCAGGAATAACATTTTGCAAAATAGATTAAATCAGACGCAGGCATCCAAAGTCATTCCCTCACCCCACACATTCATTATTGAGGTATAGTTCTTGGTTTTCTGCCGCATAGTCTTGGCAACAGCTTTCCAGAGAGCTGGCATACAGTACTCACTGCCACTTTGGGAGTTGGGACGGTGGTGTGGCACCCACACCAGAAACAGGTTTTTGAAAGGCTTGGGACAATAAAGAAATACAAAGTTTCGGTAACTCACTTTATTGTGAGGGATCATTAAAGTTCCAGAGAACCAGGCTGTTTCTTGACCATAAAAACAGAACTTGAGGTCAGAAAGCAGCTCTAAATGATCTTGCTCTCCAACTGGACCTTGGCAGAGTAGGTCTGGAATTATTTTCCCTGACACTAGCTAAACAGGGATGATGAGAAATGAAGCCAGTGTCTTTGTTTTGGAATAGACCTGTTCGAGAGAAAAAAAAATAAGAGGGAGATAATGCCTGCCTTTTCACTGTAAATAGAGAGCTAACTTTTGTCGGTGTATGTGTCAAACAGATCTTGAAAGGCAAATATTTGACTTGATGTGCACACCAGAATAACAGTTGTGATGTGGACACCAGGATGACTATTGGGGTGTTGACTCTTTGCATTAATGGTGCAGCATGTCACATGGGCAGAACCGCGTAGGACATAAACCACTACCAGTATTCGTCCATTGAAAACAACAGGTCCCTCTTGCTGAATGAGAATTCTAACACAGATTAGCATCCATGCAGATTTCAGTACATCATTTATTATCATAGGAGAAAAAACCTATAATTGAGTACTACTGCTAAATCAGTAACACCAAGGATTTAATTAGTTTCTTCACATCTCTCTGATTTTCTTCAGCTTTACACCTGTGTCTAACCTTTGCATTGGTCAGCTGATACTGATCTCACTCATAAAATTTGCTTATTTTCATACCTAGATCTTCGGAGGACGTTCTTTCCATTTTCCAAACATACTGTTCCTTTCTCTCTGTGTAGCTCTCTTCTCTCTGGTCTTTCAAGTCATCTCACAAGACTACGTTTTTACTGACCCACAAGCTTTATTAAGCTATGACTTACCTTAAAATTGTAAAAAGAGAGTGGGTAGGTGGGGTTAGAGAGAGAGTGTGTGTGTGTGTAAAATTTTTTTAGTAAGAATATAGGGCTGTTTAGAGAAGAAGTGCCACAAATGTCCATTGTAATTCCAGCTATTACAGTTTAGCATGCTGGTCTGGAACAGTTCAGTCATTCTTCTTAAGAACAGCACAGGAGTAGAACTGGCTGTCATTCATGAAAACAGAAGCTCATCATCTGCTGCCACATTTTATCTGTTGTTGACATGACATTGAATAACCTTCCATTTGATTTTACTGTAGGGCCTGAATTGAGTTGAGTGTAAATGATTGACTGCAGTTTGGCTGGTTGGTGATTAGATCAAGGGAATGTTCTGCATGCTGAATTAATGTGGTTTCCTGTAACCTGAAAAATATTTCAGTCTAATGTATGTTTGAAATAAAAGTACTCATTCCCTCTTCCAGCTGATGATAATAGTCAAATGATTTGCTGTGATGACATCATGTCTAGAGATACTTAGGTAGTCAGAAGCAATCGAGTTTGCTGACAGCTAAGCTGATTATGTTAAAATATCAAATTCCATGTGCTTGTTTGCCATTTGTAAAGCTGTGTGTGGAATACTTGATACCTTCTGTTAGTTCTAACTAAATTTACTGCATTAAAAAAAAAAAATTATTTTCTCCATACAAGCCTGGATAGACAGAAACTATCTCTGAATAGAATAAAATAAACTAAGCATCAGTATACGTTATATGTGTGCTAATTTCTTCAATTCATCAAAGTCTTACATTAAATTTTGTGGAAGGACAATCAGATCTTTGTGTTGTGACCAATGAACATCAGTATATGTTATGTATGTGCTAATTTCTTCAGTTCATCTAAATCTGTATTAAATTGTATCAAAGGACAATTAGAATATCTGTACTGTGACAAACATACCACTTATGAAAGTGTGTGTGTGTTTTTTTTAATTAATGTTATTTGCTGGAGTTAAAAAGAGAGAGAGTCTAGATGCAAAAGGTGGTCAGATTCATGTGTTATGAGTTCAAATGTGTAATGAGACCTGGATGTCAGTTTGTCACTAATAACTTAAGTCAGTTCAATTTGGATTTAGACTTCTGTATTTCCAAATCGAATAAATTAGTTTAAGGTGTGTTCTGTATCTGCTAATGTCTTCTTTTCATCAAAGTATAGATTGAATTTAGTTGAAAGACATTCAGAATATTTATGACAAACGTACCACTTCTGAAGTTCATTTGTCGTTGTCTTGTTTTGTTTTTGTTTTGTTTGACAAAGTGAAGCTTGAAAGTTTTTTTGCTGGAATTGAAAAAAAAGAGTGGCAGTCTTGTCACAAAAGATGGTCAGATTCATGTGGGGCGGGTCAAAATATGTAATGGGACCTTGATGTGAGGTGTCACCATTATTGTAAGGTTGGATTCAACTTGGATTGAGGTTTCTGTTTACAACAAAGGACATGGTTTTAACCATGGTCTTAAACTCCTTTATTTTTGAGAAATTCATGATGAAACAAACCGAAAGAAAGCAAGAGAAAAGCAGTGTCCTTCAGTATCAAAACACCAGTTCAAAATCTTACGTGTATAGTCTGTATACATGTGTGTGTTACAAGTGGAGAAGTTTCTGGCTGTCATACCTGATGTTCATGCTTTTCAGGCTATTGTGTGGGATGACGGCTTGACCGGCCCTTTTGGGCTGATTGCAGAATATTCCTTGCTCAAAGTAAGTGTGTACCTTTTGTCTATTAGATTTTGAATTAAAAAAAAAGTCTTTTACTTTTTCATGGGTTCCAATGCTGAAGCTAAGGAAAAAAAATGTATATATATATATATTTCTTTTTCTTTTTTTTTAGTAACTGAGCTAATGAAATGGGTCATGGAGAGCTTGATAGATTATCAAAAGATTTTTTTCTTGTTTTTGTCACAAACTGAATGTGAAGTCCATGTTGTAGATGCTATCAGTGCATGCTGATCAGTGTTATAATGTTCATTTTCAGTGAACTATATATAGTACTAACTCCAGTTGTTTTACTCCCTAGGGCATTTCCAAGTAAATTATTTGCATCCATGTCCTAAAACATTTCGTGTTTTTTTTTTTTTTTTTCAACAAATGTTCCTCTGTGGGCGTGCAACTTGGCATATCTGTAGATAATGATGTTCTTCCTATTTATCGATTGGCCATGTATTAACAGTGAAGGCTATGAAATTGCTGTTTAATATTTTAGTAACAGCCTCATTGATTACATGTGATAATGCAGACTGGATCCTACTCCTCTTGCTTCCTCTCCTCTCGCTCCATCCCCTGTCTCCTCTTCTTAAGCGCATATCCAAATGATGACAAAATATGAGTACTTTTTAAGTATTGGGAATGTAGCAATGTGTTATTGTTGGATTTATTTGTTTTTAAAACTGATATGCAAAGTTGTACACATCCTCTCCATATTTTGGCCAGAATTGTTCCAGTTGAAATGGAGCAGGGAGTAGGGAAGAAAAGAAAGTCTTCCCGTATCAAGTTTTTTTTTTTTTTTTTTTTTCACGTACACAGGCTGACACTCCTGCAGACACTCCCTGTGTAGACAAGGAAGCATTAATCCCATCTACCCAACAAAGGGAGTGGAGTTTTGTGTGTATGACCGTTTTTTTTTTTTATCCCGCCATTAAGGCAGCCATACTCCAACTTCGGGGAATTCCGTATCAAGTGAACTTTATGGCTTTTCTGTCTCTCTGCACTTTGTTTTTTTGATCTGTTTGTTCTAGAGTGTGTATTAGTTTTACCAGTTCTGTCGGTCATTAAACAGTGTGAAAGCGTCATGTTCATGTACTCAGAATAGTAGTGTTCAGCACTAGTCATGGCTAATCAGGAGTATGATTCATGTAACCTTTTGTAAGTTGCAAAGTGAGGTGACTACAGGAGGAAACCTAAACAAATCTTAAAAAGTTTAGTTACGGTATCCGCCAAAAATGAACAAAAACTTATCACAAGACAAAACACAACAAACGAATCACAGGACAGACACTTGTTTCATCTTGTGATTCATTCGTTGATGTTTGGAAATACAGTACTTGAACTTTTTAAGATAACCTTGCGTAAGTCTGTTAAGTGAGTTACTGCATGTCTTTGTATTATATGTAAAATTGTGAATGCACGTGTGCTTTTGTGACATTTTTTTTTTTTTGCATATAGTATGGTCTACATCTACATGTGTGTGTGTGTGTGTGTGTGTGTGTGTGTGTGTGTGTGTGTGTGTTGAGGACCATGAGGTGGAGAAGATGTTTCCCCTGAGGTCGGGCAGTCTGCCAGCCAGCAATGTGCAGAGCAGCATCGTCTTCCTGACTCGGCCACGTCTGGAACTGATGGAGAAAATCGCTCAGAACTTACACCAGTAGGTCTCCCTCTTCTCCTGCCCTCCTCCTGTCTGTCCGTCTGTATTGTTTTACGCTGCAACTTTTCGTCACCACAGGTTTTCCTTTGTGGAATTCGGGCTGCCGTTCTTTATGAGAGCGTGTTAGCATAGTACGGCACCTCCTAGCTAAGTCCTCTTTACTCCCACCCCTCTCTCCCTTTGGCCCCTCCGTCCCCACCCCCCACCCCCTTCTCCATCCATCTTTTCCCCACCAACATCCCCTCTCTCCCCCTACCCCCTTGACACTTCATATTTTCTATGTCCCATATCTCTTTTTTTTTTTTTCTTCAGCAGGTTTTTTTGTTTTGATTGTTTTTGGTTAATATTGAAAGGATTTTCTATAGCATTTTGCCAGAGATACTTATGATTGTTTTTATTTTTATGTTGAAAAGGATTTTCTGCAGCATTTTGCTAGTGACAGTTCTCTTTATGTTGTGGGATAGTTAGGAAGACCTTGCTTTGTTCCCTCATTTTAAAGACAATCACACAGGCCATGTCAAGTCCATTGGAAAAGGGGAGAGCGCTACACCTGTGCCATGCTTAACAACACTGACAACATTCATTATCGTTGACTTTGTGCCACTGGGATAATGCTGACAGCTGAGGTGGTTGATGTTGATTTTTATTGAAGACTGACAATTGATGATCTTACGTGTTGCTGTAGATGTAGACAGCTGATGTTAAATCTCAATGTGAAGACACCGACAATTGAGGTGGTTAATGTTAATTCACACTTAAGATGTAGACAATGTTGTGGTGGTTGATGTCATGTATCATTGACAGAATGTGGAGCCATACTGACACCAAAAGTTGTCTGTCTGTTTGTTAATGGTCTAACTAATGTAACTTACAGTGTAAGATTTGTATGTTTTCTTGCATGCATGCTCATGTTGGTGTGTGTGTGTGCGCGCGTGCGTGCATACGTGCATGTGTGTGTGTGTGTGCAGTGAGGAGACCAAGGGCGGTTATAAAAAGAGTTCCATTTGATATTCGTTCCCAGGAAGAGTCTTCTCTGCGAAAGAAAGCTGAAGGTATCTGCTGAGAGTTACATAATTACAGAACCTTGAGTGGAGCAGTGTGACTGGACATAATGTGCTACAAAGACAGCTATTGTAGTCTTTGCTGACGTTGCCATATATAGCATTAATGTTGGTTGATATGACTACAAGTGTAACACAGGAGCATTAGTTGCGCATAAGTTTGTTTCTGTGGTTATGCTGAGAGCTCCTCCCATTATGAATTCTCAATTTTTGAAAATTCTTCAGATAATTTTCACACTTCCATATAATACATGCACATATACACACATGCTTACCCACATGTGCTTACATACACAGGGACACACAGGCACGCCTTCATGCGCGCGCGCGCGCACACACACACACACACACACACACACACACACACACACACACACACACAAGTACACAGGCACAGATACACACATGCACACATGCATTCACACACACCTGCAACGGCAAGGGCAAAAGTAGATAATACCTTAGAAACAGAAAGAAGGAATTATAGAAGGATTGACATATTGATAGTAGCCATCTCTTTTCGGTAGTACCTCATCAGGGAGAGGTGGGGTTGTGAGGATCAACTCTTTACATACCAGCCGGTTCAATCAAAATCCAAGTTTGGTGATCAGTTAATGAATATGTATGTAAACTTTATGTGGGTGTCAGTAGAAAGGGATTTATAGATCACAGATGATGTACTGACGTTATCTTAGTACCGTATGCATGCTATATAATGCTTAAAAAAGATGTGTTGTATGTGTATGTGTGTCTGTGTTTCTTCTATTATGGTTCTAAGCATCATTTACTTTGCTGTCGGCATGTAGCTTTTTTTGTTTCTTCTATAATGATTCTAACTATCATTATGTCTTTTTCATTTTCATTTTATTATGTGTTGATTTTTTTTTTTTTTTTAATGGAATCGCATTGTAAATTGTCGTGAGGATGCCTTGACATTAAATCAGTGATTGCGCTGGGAATTTTGCAAACTAGTCCCAACACCAACTACTTGCAGTGTTATTTTACAACCAGTATCAGAACTGGTCCAAGGGACAGTTGACAGAGCAGTCACTGTGTATGTGCTTACCAATTAAGTTTCATTGTTGATTCTGGATTTCAGGAGAAAGGAGTGTATGGATCGCTCACGAATGTGGATGAGTTCAACATGACCCTCATACCCTTTGATTCTGATCTGCTGTCCATGGAGATGAATGACTCATTCAAGGTGAGTCTGGTTCGGTTTTGTTTGTGTCAACCATGTGACTATGTTCAGGCTTTTGAATTTTTCAGGTTTTTACAGGATTACAAAAAATGAAATTCAGGGGGAAAATTCTGGGGACAAAAATCAGGCAAAAAAGGTGAAAATGTCAGCAGTTTGTCACATACCTATGCTTTCTTTTTCTTAAATCCACCAATTTATACCCCAGAATGCTTCAGAATTCACTGGTTTTCACGAAGGTAAAGCAGAATTTTATGGAGCCACATAGATTTCCTTTTTTTCATAAAAAAAAACATTCTACCAGTTCACACCTTGGAGTTACAGTCGGAGGAAGTTTGCAATGTGTGCATAAGGAAACATCTTTTTGTTGCAGTTTCATCTTCACTGCCTGTTCATTGGGCATACGTCAATGCCTTTCACTTCAGGTCCCTCCTTTCCCCCATCCCCCATACATACTGAGTTAAAAGAAATCACAAACTCATATCAATCGGTATTATTTATGATCATTAAGAACTGTGCGCCTTTACTTCTGTGTGACAGGAATGCTATGTGGAAAATGACTACACCTCCATGTTCTTTGCGGCCCAGTCGCTGATGACCCTGCAGGCGCTGTACGGCACCATCCAGTACATCCACGGCAAGGGCGATTGTGCAAAGGTGAGATCTGCTGACCTTTGTGTGACTTCCGGCTGTCGTTGTGGTCCATGGTGCTTTGTTTCCTCTGTCACTTCAGAGAAGGGCCAGGGGTAACCTGTTGTGTTGTGTGCTGCAAGTGATCCATGTTGCGTCTGTCAAGATAGTTGACAAAGAGGATAGTCAGTGCGCTGTTACATGTGGCAGATGAACCACATTGTGTGTTCGATGACAGATGTCAAATAAAATAACCTAGTATATTACTGTGTGCAGTAGATGAATGTACATGAGTGATGACAGATGACGGCTGGTGTAATAAGTCACTCACTCCGTGCAGTATCAGGCACAAACTTTTTCATTGTCAGTTCCTTGAAGGATCTTCTAAGATGATCCATAACGACATATTATAAAGGGAAATTTATCTTGTCAGTTTGTCCCATTGTGGAAAAGTGGTTTCAGATCACTTTTTTAGGGTGAGGGGAAAGGTGGAGGGGGGAGAAGTTTCTGGATTCAGCTGATACTTGTTTAATATTGAAAGGGAAAGAATTGTGTATTGTTGTTCAGCCATGTGATAGCCTCTGTAGTCTGTTAGGCTTAAAACAATACGAAGTGGGCTGCAGTAATTGGTACGTTGTCTTTCCAGCAAGTGGTGCACATTATGCGGCGCATGAAAGATGAGATGGGAGGCAAGGAACCTCAGGTGGTGCCTCAGATCGACAATCTGCTGATCATCGATCGCAATGTTGACCTCCTTACACCTCTCCTGTCTCAGCTTACGTACGAGGGCCTTATCGACGAGATCTTCGGCATCAACAACAGTAAGTGACTGTGTTCTGTATTCTCCATTCAGGTATTCTGCTGTCCTTCCCATCAACCTTCCTGTCAAGACTTCCAGTGATTGTTTCAACACTTGGTTGTCCCCACTCGCCCGGACTCTGTATATCATGATCCCTTGCATCAAATTCCATTTGAAACGACAGAAACTGTATATATCTTGATTTAAAAAAAAACAAACAAAAAAAACGGTGCTTAGGTTTCCACAGATGGTATGCATTCTTCAACTACCTTGTGTGTGAAACACCAGTTGAGAATCCAGTTGATGCCAAGCTTTAAAAAGGAAAAAAAGAGAGAGGGAAGAAAGGGTTTGGTTTAGTTTGGTTTAATGTCAAGGCACACCTCAGTGTGATTACAGCCGATGTTATGAACCTTCCCAAGAGAGGTGGGAGGAGGGGACCTGTGTAGCTCTTCGTCAACACCTCAGGGATGATAGTACATCTATACAGACAATGAAAATGCTGTTTATGCAGGGTAATCATATACAGTTTGATACTGCAATGTCAGAAAACTTTTTTTCTCACCAGAGTACTACACATCCAAGGGATAAAAAGATTGATTTAAGATTGCATGTGATGAGTGTGATAGTGTTTGTTTCAGAAGGTGATGGGTGTTATAGTGTTTGTGTATTAGTAGATGATGAGTGTTGCGTTTGTTTCAGCAGGTGGTAAGTCTTGTGTATGTTTCAGCAGGTGGTTTGTGTTATAATGTTTGTTTTAGCAGATGAGTGTTGAGTTTGTTTCAGCAGTTGATGAGTGTTGTTGTGTTGCAGGTGATGAGTGTGATTGTTTCAGCAGCTATCTGTGAGTGTTGTGTTGGTTTCAGCAGCTATCTGTGAGTGTTGTGTTAGTTTCAGCGGCTATCTGTGAGTGTTGTGTTTGTTTCAACAGCTGTCTGTGAGTGTTGTGTTGTTTCAGCGGCTGTCTATGAGTGTTGTGTTTGTTTCATGGCTATCTATGAGTGTTGTGTTTGTTTCAGCAGCTATCTATGAGTGTTGTGTTTGTTTCAGTGGCTATTGATGAATGTTGTGTTAGTTTCAGCAGCTATCTATAAGTGTCGTGTTTTTTCAGTGGCTGTCTTTGAGTGTTGTGTTAGTTTCAGTGGCTGTCTATGAGTGTTGTGTTTCAACGGCTATCTATGAGTGTTGTGTGTGTTTCAGCATCTATCTGTGAGTGTTGTGTTTGTTTTAGCAGCTATCTGTGAATGTTGTGTTAGTTTCAGCAGCTATCTATGAGTGTTGTGTTAGTTTCAGCAGCTGTCTATGAGTGTTGTGTTTTTTCAGCAGCTGTCTATGAGTGTTGTGTTTTTTTTCAGCGGCTGTCTATGAGTGTTGTGTTTCAGCAGCTATCTACTAGTGTTTTGTTAGTTTCAGCGGCTATCTACGAGTGTTGTGTGTGTTTCAGCGGCTGTCTATGAGTGTTGTGTGTGTTTCAGCGGCTATCTATGAGTGTTGTGTGTATTTCAGCAGCTATCTATGAGTGTTGAGTTAGTTTCAGCGGCTATCTATGAGTGTTGTGTGTGTTTCAGTGGCTATCTATGAGTGTTGTGTGTGTTTTCAGCGGCTGTCTATGAGTGTTGTGTGTGTTTCAGCAGCTATCTATGAGTGTTGTGTGTGTTTTTCAGCAGCTATCTGTGAGTGTTGTGTTAGTTTCAGCGGCAATCTATGAGTGTTGTGTGTGTGTTTCAGCGGCTATCTATGAGTGTTGTGTTAGTTTCAGCGCCTATCTATGAGTGTTGTGTTAGTTTCAGCAGCTATCTATGAGTGTTGTGTGTATTTCAGCAGCTATCTATGAGTGTTGTGTTAGTTTCAGCGGCTATCTATGAGTGTTGTGTGTGTGTTTCAGTGGCTATCTATGAGTGTTGTGTGTGTTTCAGCGGCTGTCTATGAGTGTTGTGTGTGTTTCAGTGGCTATCTATGAGAGTGTTGTGTGTGTTTCAGCGGCTATCTGTGAGTGTTGTGTTAGTTTCAGCGGCAATCTATGAGTGTTGTGTGTGTTTCAGCGCCTGTCTATGAGTGGTGTGTGTGTTTCAACAGCTGTCTATGAGTGTTGTGTGTGTTTCAGCAGCTATCTATGAGTGTTGTGTGTGTTTCAGCAGCTATCTGTGAGTGTTGTGAGTGTTTCAGCAGCTATCTATGAGTGTTGTGTGTGTTTTCAGTGGCTATCTGTGAGTGTTGTGTGTTTAGTTTCAGCGGCTATCTATGAGTGTTGTGTGTGTTTCAGTGGCTATCTATGAGTGTTGTGTGTGTTTCAATGGCTATCTATGAGTGTTGTGTTAGTGTCAGTGGCTGTCTATGAGTGTTGTGTGTGTTTCAATGGCTATCTATGAGTGTTGTGTGTGTTTCAGCAGCTATCTATGAGTGTTGTGTGTGTTTCAGCGGTTATCTATGAGTGTTGTATGTATTTCAATGGCTATCTATGAGTGTTGTGTGTGTTTCAGTAGCTATCTATGAGTGTTGTGTGTGTTTCAGCGGTTATCTATGAGTGTTGTATGTATTTCAGCGGCTATCTATGAGTGTTGTGTTAGTTTCAGCAGCTATCTATGAGTGTTGTGTGTGTTTCAGTGGCTATCTATGAGTGTTGTGTGTGTTTCAGCGGCTATCTATGAGTGTTGTGTGTGTTTCAGTGGCTATCCATGAGTGTTGTGTGTGTTTCAGCGGCTATCTATGAGTGTTGTGTGTGTTTCAGCGGCTATCTATGAGTGTTGTGTTAGTTTCAGCAGCTATCTATGAGTGTTGTGTGTGTTTCAGTGGCTATCTATGAGTGTTGTGTGTGTTTCAGCGGCTATCTATGAGTGTTGTGTGTGTGTGTTTTCAGCAGCTATGTATGAGTGTTGTGTTCGTTTCAGCGGCTATCAAACTCCCAGCGGACAGAGCAGCTGGGGGTTCACAGGACAGCGGGGGAGAGACCAAAAAGGTTGTGCTGAACTCTGCCGACACCCTGTACGCTGAACTGCGGGACAAGAACTTCAATGCAGTGGGCAGCATCGTCAGCAAGAAGGCCCAAGCACATCACTGCTGAGTTTGACGTGAGTGGTTCCTGATGTGGATGTGTATCTGTGTTGTGCCCATGCCTGTGCTGTGTACTTGTGCTGTGTGGGTGAAATTTTCGCTCATTAAGAAGGAATTCCTTATCTTAGAAATGGCTGCATAAGGAACTCCTTGACAATTATTAATTTTTATAACCTCATAATTGTGTATTGCTCAGAATTTTTTTTTTTTTTTTACTTTAATGATTTATGATGCCAAGACAGAACAGGTTTTAAAATCTGCAGAATTTTTGTGTATGTCCCATTCTCTCCAGAAGCTATTAATCATGCATATCAGTTTAGGACAATTGAAGACATGAGTAGAAAAGAGGCTAGGGGAGTGTGTGTGTGTGTGAGGTATGGTATGCATGCCTGGTATAAGAGTCAAGGCTTGGATGTATCATTGCTGTGTCGTTGCCAGGAACGCCATGCGGCCAAGACTATCGGGGAAATGAAACAGTTTGTTTCCAAGCTTCCTCATCTTCAAGCATCTCGACAGTCATTAGCCACCCGTGAGTTCTTTGCCCTTCTTGTCTGTGGTGCTTGCTTCTTCTTTTTTTGTTTTTTTTTTACTGTCCCACCTCAGCGCCACCTCGGAGGCAGTGCACTCACGCCGCTCATTCCAACACCCCGTCCATGGCCACAGCCCAGTCGGCCCCGCCGCAGCCCCAGCACCGGCAATCCACAGGGAGCAGTCAGTGTTAAGTCATCAAGAGGCAACCCACCAGAGGAGACACTGCACTGCTGCGAGAGTCTTTTCGGTAGTGTTCAGTGGCGCCTGTTCTGATCTAACATGCGCAGGACACCACCTACTAAGCCCCCTACTGACGACAATAATTGCTTAGTCGCAGAGCCGGCGTGTGTGAGCTCTCCTTCCGGAGGACGCTACCACGTCCGTCCAACGACAGCCTCCATGGACTCGCCGATACCGGTGACCCCGACGGAACCAAACCAAGGCCACAGATGTGGAGAGGACATCGAAATTGAGGTCACCATAAGAGCAGGGCATGAAGGGCCACAGAATTTGAGACTTTTTTATGCTGATCGATGAGAATGAGGATGATTAAGATGATGCTACGGATTTCCATTTCAGTCTGAGACTACATGACAGGGCTGTACTCTACGCTTCCTTTCATAATATATCCCGGTGTCAACCAGGCCTGAGAGATACAGGCACCTGCAGTGTTGGTCAGGAAATTTTAGCAACACTATCAAAAATGCATCCATTAAGTGTATGACACTCGACTGTGTGGTCCCAGTCTTCCCAACTGAGTCCGCAGCGAACTCAACACTGGGTAGGAGCCGGTTGGAGCAGAAAAACCCACATGACTCTGATTGGATTCGAACCCACGACCTCCCAGCCGGGAGTCCATGACGCTAACCACTTCGCCATGATGGCTGGTCTGTGGTGCTTGCTTCACTCCATAGTGACTTAGTGTGATTACAGAAGACCCTCTGTTCATCAGACCTGACATCACTGTGTACAGTCCTCTGACAAGAGGACGTGGAGTGTGTTATGATTATTCTGTCACTTAGTTATCGCTGTGTAACGAAACATGTTTGAAAATGCACGAAACGTGATGTTTAACAAACGATAACGCTCTGTCCAGTGAAGAAGGCGGACATGACTCGGTTTTTTTGTTGCTGTTGTTGTCAGTTCTGAAAAAAAAAATCCAAGAGTAAGATACACTGGTGCATCATGCATTGTCAGTATATTTAGCAAGGAACATTAGGAAGCAAAAAAAGAATGGGTGGCCTCCTGATTATTAGATATTATTCATTCCATGTGGCTTGCTGACGTTGGACCATGACAGGACAAACCCAGACATTGCAGTGTGTGGTGAAGCTGCAACGAATGTTGCAGGAGTAGTAGCTCTGTGAAGGCATTGGTGGATGGGAAGCTAGACATGAAAAAAAAAAAAAGTCATAGGGAAATGAAACATACAGCTTATCAGTCACTTCAAGTACTGAATTTGATTAACTTATGAAAATAAAGGCAAGCCTTTTCAGCCGTGCTAGAGTCATGGTGCTGTTTCAGTGATCCAGTTCATACCTTCATCCCGTAAGGAGATTTGAGGACATGTCAGAATGAGAGTATACAAAGAGTAGCAGAAACACTTCTTCCAGGATGTTTGTCCAGGGCTTATGTAGACTGTTAACATTATTTTTCTGTTGTGAACTTTGTTTTATACCTGATTCTAATGGTACTCTTACAGCTGATGCTGGTTGCATTTGTACTGGTTGTATCAAAATGTTCATGTTGTTCACATGTGTTAATGATCTGTTGGCCATAGTCCTCCTTTATATCATCAGATCAGGCAGTTAATACAATTGGGTGGACTGTATCTTTTGACAACATTGCCATATTTTGAGAGACCATAATCTGTATGTTTATGGAGGTCTTTGCTGTTTACAACATGTACCCCTAAATCTCATGAGCTCTGTGCTCATCTATAACATGTATGGGTCCTGGTTGAGTCAAAGTATAGAGAATTATTTTGTAATTTGAGCATTATTTTCTCTCTTTTATTTTGTGTTGGGACGAGTCAAGAAACTTCTTTGATCAAAGGACATCTTAATTGAGTCTGGGAGAATTTTTTTTAATGGCTGGATGAGTTGGGGGACTTTGCTGATAACGCCTCAGAAAATGTTTATCTTGCCAGTAATGGGGGAGAGAGTAGGGAGGATTTGTTGCTAACGGCTTGGAGAGTTAGAAGAATTTTGGTGATGAGAGGAAAGAATTCCTTGTTTATGGCTGGGAGGGTGTGGTTCATGGCTGAGAGAAGTAAGATATCTTTGTTTGTTTTTAGGGGGGGGGGGGGGGGGAGGGATTAAAACTGTGAGAGGGAAAAGCAGATGGGAGAGCATGTTGCTGGTGGCTGGACAGAATTTTGTTACAAATGGCTTGGGTGGGGGAAGGGGGAGGAGGGTAGAGAAGTTTCCCCAAGGACTGGTTGAGGGGAGAGATTTCACTGGGAGAATGTAGAAAATTTGTTGCACATAGCTGGGAGCGGAGAGAAGGGTGGAATTTGTTGCTCATAGCTGGGAGAAAGGGAAGATATTGTTACAAATTTTTGGAGGAATAGGGAGAATTTGTTGTGATTGGTTTTGAGAGCAATTTTTGGCTAGTAGCTGGGAAATTGGGTGAATTTCATGCTTGTGACTAAGAGTATAGGTACAGTTTGTTATGTAAGTTTGGAAAAGAACATTTTGTTTCTATAGGGTTTGTGTGTGGGGAGAATTCATGGCAAATGGTTGAGACTGAGGAGAATTAGTTTGTATTGGTTAGGAGACTGGGGAGAATATTTTACACAAATGGCAGGATGAGTAGCGTGAATATTTTTCTAATGGCTGGGAGAGTCTGGAGAATGTGATGCGGTTAACTGTGGCAGATTATTTGTTTGTAGCTGGAAGTGCAGATTTTTTTTAAATTTTTTTTTTTATAACAGATGTTGCTGAAATGTTGGAAATCTCTTTATGGAAAATAGATCAACGGCAAAAAAAAGAGGGGTGGGGGGGGGGTGGGGGGGGGGGGGGGGGGGGTAGTATGATTTAATTTTTGCCCATAACAAGGTGCAGTGGGTATCATGCAGCTACTGTTTTCGTTCATAATTTAATGGAGTTTTTTTTTTTTTTTTTTTAGCTGTTTAGGGGTTGTTGGTTTTTTCTTTTAATGTTTGTTGTTTGGCTCCTCTGGGTTTTTTCTGGTGCATTTGTGGTTTAACTGAAATATGGTTTGTCTGTTTTCTTTATTGCTTTTTTTCCTTTTCAGATACTTCCATAGCAGAGTTGGTAAAGGAGTTCACAGATACGGATGACTTCATTGATGCTTTGAGATGTCAGCAAGGTCAGCTTCTAGCCATGCATGCACTCATAAACATACAAAGGCATGCGCACACATACGTATACAGACGCGCGCGTATACACACACACGTGCGCATGCACACACACACACACACACACACACACACACACACACACACACACACACACACACATACATATACAAATATCCTCCTCCTCCTCATCATCATCATCTGGCTCACATTTTGTGTGCCATGACCAATAACCACCTAGCTTCTAGAGTATACACTTAAAATCTCCCATCAGTGAGAGAGAGCGAGAGGGAGGGAGAGAGAAAAGATCTGACTCAGATCTCTTGGAATATGAACTTGGACTTGTCAGCAGGAAGAACATGTAGAACCAAATAAGTGCAAAGGAGAAAAGTCATCTACGGGTATTGCCTGTTTGTTGGTTTTTGAAATGTTAAATTCTGCTCTTGAAATACTAGATGTTAGAATAGTGCACCACCAAAAAAATGTGTAGACAAACGAATCACAAGACAAAACACGATGCGTTTTGACCTCTTAGGTCTTCAGGCAGGATACAAAACGCTCAGCACAACGAAAATGAATGAGCAATCACTTATCTTCATCCACTTCAGCGCAAGGTTCATTTTTGTTGTCCTGAGTGTTTTGTATCTGGCCAGAAGAAGACCGACGAGATCAAAACATGTCGTGTTTTGTCTTGTGATTCATTTGTGTATGCTTTTTTTGGTGGTGCGCTATTACTCATACTTAAAATTTGTTTAGATATCCGCCTGCAGTCACCTCACTTTGCAACTAGATGTTGAAATGTTGTTGAAAACTATCTGAATTCATCCTCTACTTTACATGATTTACTGAGCATTACTAAGAATCCCTCTTTCTTTTTCCCATTGTTTCTTAGACGGTGTTTATTGCTTACCATTTCATAGTTGACATTTGAACAGGTGAGTATATTATACTTCACATTGAAGGGACTAAAACATTCTTTTTGGATTCACCAAATTTGATGTTAGTCTGATAGAAAATAATGCTTTTCTAATAACTAAATCTGTTCATACTAACTGTAATTTCTTTATATCTGTTTTCTGGTAAAGCGTTTTTTTTACTTTATTCTTCTCAGCAGTTCTACTGAATGTAGTCACAACAGTATGCAGGCTAAAAGGTCAATAAACGTTTCACAGATCTCCTAGAAAAAAAGAACAAAAAGAAAATCCCAAATCTTGGATATACATACCTTTTGTTTGAATTGTTATTGTATGCAGCTATAGTGAATTCTACATACTGATTACATTTCAGTTGTAAAAAAGTTTTGTGTGTATGTGTGTGTTAATGTGTGTGTGTGTGTGTGTGTGTGTGTGTGTGTGTGTGTGTGTGTGTGCTGTGTTTTGTTGGTTTTTTTTTTCAGAATTTATCAATGGGTTGGAGACGGACAAAGTTCATCCATTGATTGAGGAATGCATAGCCAAGTCGGATAGTTTGTCCAAGGTAAGTTAGTGTCTGTCAGACACCAGCATCGTGTTCAGATATAAGTACAAAGGTGCAACAACAGCATTTCTTTCTTTGTTAGCCAGGCTTTGCCTTTTTTCATGCATTTGTACGAGGGGAGGGGGGGGGGATGAGAAGGAAACCAGCTGTAAAGGTAAAAAAAAGATCATGACAAGCAACTTGTTGAACAGTTGTTCAAGTGCAGTGATCTCTCAGATGTCATGTGTAAACTTTTTTTTAACATATTCGTCTGCAAATAACTTGGAAAGTAATCTAGGGAATCGTTACATTTCTTAGGGCTGTGTGTAGGGTCAGTATCCACATATGTCAAAAGTTTGAGACCTTGAAAGCATAATCATTTGAAATTGAAAATGTACAAGTTGGTATATTATAGTCCTGTATGTGTCTTCCTGTAAAATAGCTCAAAAATGGATTGAGAAATCTGTATGACATTTCAGAAAAGTTTTGTAGGTTTTTTTGGGGGGGGGGGGGGGGGGGGGGGGGGGTTGGGAGTTGGTTGTTTTTTTTGTGTGTGTGGTAAATTCTTGTTTGGATAAAATGTAATTTAGGTTTTTTTTTTCATTCATACTTTCATGAGATGTAATTAGATAAAGGCCAACAGTCAAGATAGGTATTCTGATATAGTACAGTATGTAAAAAATTAAAAATAAGCATACAGTTTATTTTCAGTCACAACAAGCAAAAGAAAAAAAAAAGTCTTCTTATATCTTTACACATCATCCACAGTCTCCACAAGTTTCCTTAACGAGTTCTGTTTAGAAGATTTTGTGTTGTTGTTTGTAAGATCAACACTAAAATTAATTAAATCTTGAGATCTCTAAATTGACGAAACGCTGAATGTAAAACTGGCTTGTTCTCATGGTTTGTGTCCTTCTCGAAAGCTATTTTCATCGTTGTTTTTTTTTCAAACAGGTGTTGCGATTGATCTGCATCCAGTCCATCTGTAATGACGGGCTGAAGCCCAAGGTACTGGACTTCTACAAGCACGAGATCCTACAGGTGTACGGCTTCGAGCACATGCTGACCTTGCACCACCTGGACAAGGTGGGCATGCTGAGGCCTCACGGGGCTCGCACCTACCAGGTGATCCGCAAATCCCTCAAGCTGATCGTGGAGGAGGTCAACGAGCAGGTGAGGAGAATGCGAAGGGAGGGAGGGTGGAGTCAGAGGAGGGATGATGGACACTTGTCCGTGTGGGTATGGCTGAATCCTACATTCAGTTTGTTTCCTTTGGAAGAAAATGCTCTTTCAGAAGGGATCGCTCTGTCAGTTTACAGACATTTAGTTCTTATTGCTTTCAGGTGCCTTTAGTCCAGAAAAATCTTCATTTCAAGGTCCTGTCACCTTTAGATCTACCTAAAATCTCTTTGAGTGGGACTGGTTTGTCAATTAGACAAAAGTTGGAGGGGCAAAATCGACCATAAACTATCTGCTGTGCGTGAATGTTAAATGAGTGCATGGTTGATGAGGCAGAAAGTGTCAAGTACCATCGGTTACACTGGACCTTGAATACGTAGCTGATAACACAGACTATGAGAGAGCAGAGTCAGTGTGTCTTGAACATGTATCGTTTCAGTACTGAGTTTATTGGTTAGAAAGTGAAGAATTTGGAATGGGTGATTGAGTATAATTTGGATTAAATGATAATGCTGAATCTATATTGCATAATTAACACAGAATCTGGAAGTATTGTCATAAGTTCTACTGAATTTTACAAGATAATAAGTATGTAATTGAGTTATATTAAGTACATAGTCAGTACCAACTGAATATGAAACACATGATTTTATTACAATCTGGAGTGATAATATGTGCATGAACATACTCATGTACATAATAAATGACAGAATTCAGGTAGCATGATGAACAATACAAGAACCCAGAGTGCATGTTTTGTAACCGAATCTTGTCATTGTGGCAGAACGTTCAGATGCTGTGTTCAAGTTCTCCTCTGTTGACCACTTTTGCTATGCCTGTGTTTGTTGGTGTGAGCAGGTGTGCATGAGAGAACGTAGAAATATTCGTTCTGGCTCAGCCCCTCGCAAAGCTCGGTGCTGATGCCAGAACGAACATTTCTACGTTCTCTACAGTCAGCTCGGGAGCTGATGCCAGAACAAACATTATTACGTTCTCTACAGTCATTTTTACGTTCTCTACAGTCATCTCGGGAGCTGATGCCAGAACAAACATTATTACGTTCTCTACAGTCAGTCAGTTTAACCTTTATTCACAAACATACATGCTGATGCTAGAACGTACATTATTACGTTCTCTACAGTCAGTCAGTTTAACCTTTATTCACAAACATACATATTGTGTAGGATTATCTGTTTTTAATACTAATTTACAAAACTTTTGAGATTTTAGTTTTTGCTTAATTCTATGTTTCTCTTGTTCATCCTCAATAACATCATTTTCGCGTATACATTCATCAAAAGAATCTCTGTCTTTCATGTAAAATAAAAACTACGGTCTTTAATTGTTCTCTAAAGTCTTTTAAAACTGAGTTATATTTTTGACATAAAATCCACACACTTATCCCAGCGCAAAACTTTGCATAACAGACAGACATACACGAAGCAATGGCGGGAGCTACAGAAATCCGTCACTAGGCTGACACTGATCACTTAATTTATGCTCCTACATGCGTAACAGACAGACCCGTCATTAGGTTGACACCTGATCTTGTATTCTTCTATGCTAGGGTCTTACGACTTGGCACAGACAAGACGGTGGCTGTTACTGTACTGGCTGAACTAGCGAGTGTTGGTTTGGGTTTAGGTGCTGTGTCTGCGATTGTACGCTCGCAGCCGGGAGTGTACGGTAGTGTTAAATCTCGTCACACAGAACTGGCGAAGCTTTAATTTATTTCACGCCAGTTCGTTGTTGTGACAAAACGGAACTGCCGTGACAACTTGCGCATGCGCAGACGAACAAAACACGTGGCCATCTAGACTCCGACCAACGAAGCCAGAGCCACCAACTGTCTGAGTCATTCTAGAACTAAGTGTTGCCGTGAGATGTTACCTCAAGTCATCCTCAAGTTCTTAACTCAAGTCATTCTAAAGTCATTCTCAAGTTCTTAATCAAGTCATTTTCAAGTTCTTAATCAAGTGACTTATAAGTTCTTACATAAGTCATTCTCAAGTTCTTAATCAAGTGACTTACAAGTTCTTAATCAAGTGACTTATAAGTTCTTACATAAGTCATTCTCAAGTTCATCCTCAAGTCACTTCTAAGTTCTTAACTCAAGTCATCCTAAGTCATCCTCAAGTTATTCTCAAGTCATCCTTAAGTTCCTACTCAAGTGACTTATAAGTTCTTGTCTCAAGTCACCCTCAGTCATCCTCTAAGTACAATAAAAAAAAATAAAGTTCTTATTCAAGTCAACTTATAATTACTTATTAAGTTCTTAAATATTATTGCATATGAAATGGATCAAAATGAAGTTTTGTTGGTAGTGGTTTTGGCATGGTTTTTTGTTCAGTTTCTGTATTTAGTGGCACTGATTTTTTTGACGGCTTTGGTTTTTGTTCTCTTTGTTTATATATATTTTATAACCGTAATAACCACCCCCAGCAGCAATGACTCCAAAAATGAAAACTGTTTTGATCCCAGTATTCCATGGTAACTTTGGCGTTGCGGGGATCAACTTGTTCTGGTGTTTTATAGGCATTGAAACAACTGGCAGTTGCTCTGGCACTTTATTATTATGAGTTATATTTTGTGCTTGTAATTTTAACTTTTTTTGTTTGTTCCACTCTGCTAATTTTTGTCCTGCCGCAACGCGTCCAGGGTGTTTTTTTACTGGTCACTTTCTCCACCTGATTCGACAAATGATTCAACGTTCCTGATTCTGCTGATTTTCTGGCTTGTTCATTTTTTTAAGGGAAATAAAATCTATATGATTAAAAGTAATTAATCCCATTATTAATGGCGACAATAATGTTCCAAATCTGTAATATAGATCACATCCTAGAGACTCTAATGACTTTGTTAAAACTGGATCCTGCGTTAAATCATACATAAAATCTTGTTCAGAATCAATGGGCGCAAATCTACCTACTAGTTTAGTGTACAAACTAAGAACCGTTTGTCCCGACGCTTTTTACCATTCTTGACCCCAGTTGCGCTTCATACCTGTTGTGATATTTTACAATGTCTTGTGGCGACATCTGTTGAATCTGTTCTATGCTGAACTCATTTCCGAGGTACTGTTTTGTTTTCCCACATGCTACCAAAGAATACAATCTTTCTTTCTTTGGCATAATAGCTTGGTCATCAACTTGCTCATTTGTAATCATAAGTTCAGGAAGGAGATCGTCGCTATTCATGTTTTATTATTAAATATAATTATTTTATTTTTTAAAATGAGCGCCGAAAAAAACTATTACCAATCTTGTATACCATTCTGCTGTTATTGGAGGTCTAAGTGTAGGATACACAATGCTTGGTAAAAACCTATTAAGAATAAAACCAGCAGATCTAGGCAAGCTAGATTTTGAAGACTCAGCAAAACTGATTGCAATTATAGCAGCTTCATTAGCTACGAAAGATTTTCTGGTCAAGCAAGGAATAATTCCAGACAGTATAAATATGTAAAATAAAAAAAAAAACATACTTATAAAAATGGCTTCACTCGTAATGATGATAGGCGGCGCTGTGGGTGAATGCGCTTGCTTTTAGCGGAAGTAATTATGCATTTAGTAAACTACAAACTAATGAAGAGAGAGAAAAAGACATAACAAAGCTATGGAGAAACTAGCTGCAGCACAAGACGCTTATGAAAAGCAGAGAATTGAGCAGTTAGATTTCATTAACGACAAACTGAAAGAACAGGGACACGCAGCTTACACATTTAAAGATGTTGACCAGGCAATAAAAGAGTATTATCTAGTAACAGGCAAACAAATCGAGACATTGTCCCCACCAAAATTCAGTGACTTTTATCAACCATCAGAAAAACAAAAAGATGCAAGAAATAGCATTTATTGTCGTTGGCATGACTGTTGTATATTTTGTTGCACATAATATTGGTTGAATAAAAATGGGACAAAATCTATTATTCACCCAAAGGATATTGGAAGGGAATCACGGCAATTAAAAAGCTAAGCCAGCAGCGAGAGTCAGTGAACAAACAGCAAAGGAATGGTTATCTAAACAAGCGATTTGGCAAATTTATTTACCTGCACCTAAACGAATACAGAGACCACACTTTGCGAATATAACGCCAAACGACACCCATCAAATGGACCTCTATATTTTACCCCATGATACGATTAGACGAAAAAGATTAAGTACGCACTTACAGTCATTGACATAGCTTCAAGATTCAAAGATGCCGAACCATTAACACAAAAGAGTGCTTCTGCTGTTGCTGTTGCCGTACAACTAATATATCAACGAGGCCCTTAACTATCCTCGCATGATTCAAGTTGATGACGGAAAAGAATTTAAAGGACAAGTGAATCAATTATTGTTAAAACATAGAGTCACCATTAAAAGAGGTATTCCAGGAGTTCACAGATCACAGGCTTTAGTTGAAAACTTTTACAAACAGTTATCTGAAAGACTGTTCTCCCTATCAGTATCACAGAGAGCTTATTGACAATTCTCGCAACACAGAATGGGTTAGAAGACTGCCCTCAGTTTTACGAGCAATGAACAATGAAGAATTTAAAGGGTTAAAACCAGTACAAGCAATCAAGTGAAAAACAATAAATGTTGTTTGAAGAGTCTTCATCATCCAGCAAACTGTTACCAAATTGGTTTAAAAGTAAGATATCTTTATTTACCTGGAGAAGCAGAAGGGGACACTCGCATCAGGGCAACAGATCCAGTTTGGAGTGTTGATCCATATGAAATTAAAAAAATTATAAAAATGAATCCACCTGTGTATTATTTACGAGAAACTGACACAACAAACCGGCCAGCCCCTCAAAGATCTTTTGTGAAGGAAGAACTGCAGATAATCCCACAAAACACAGTTCTACTTAATTAATTTTCGTAAATATATTTGAGTTTAAAATGGAAGCTCATAAAGAAGATTCTTTTAAAATAATAGAAGAATTTTTACGTAAGAAGAAAAGATAAGAAAGATATTAAAGAAGAATCAAAAAAAGGTGAAGGAAGAATATTAAACTTAATACGAGAATTATTTAATTATAATAGTATGATTAGAAAAGTATTAGACGATTTTGTGCAAGACCAACCAGACTATCTTAAAATGGTAAAAAAAATTCGAGCACATATTGCAAACATGAATATTCATTTAGCTATTCTAGATGACGATATCGAGGCGATTCTAATAAAAGTTGAACGTGAAAGATGACCCCTGAATTATACTGTTCTCCAGTGCCCAAATTGCATACGAAAAACTCTGGATTAACAAATACTCGTTTTGTGTTAGTTCTGTCAAGCGACTTTTTTGTTACAACTGTTGTGTTGATCTGATGTAGATTAGATCTTAGTTTTACGTTGTCATGATAAAAAGTCTCTTTTCATTGAACAATGCTTCTTTGTAGTTGTCATGTGATATGTTTGACTGCACAACACTGCGAGATATTCCCTTTGCTTTTTTAATAGTGCTACTTTGACACGAAAGACTGTACATTTTTTATCTTAAACCAATAAACTCCTTAATCACCACTCCAGATAATTCATCCTTCATCTTTCCTAAAACCTTCTTATTAACAGTTGAATGTAAAGGGCTGTCTTTAGGATAATCAGATGTGTCATACCATCCTGCACGCCCTTTAGCTACTTCTGATTCCATGTCTTTGTAGAAGTCTTCAGTAGGAATGTCTAGGATAAAGGAATCTGTATCTGTGTAAAGTACTCTGGACTCTTGATATAAGGGTTTAAAGTAGTCATAAAGAAATTTTAACATCAACAGCTTTGATAACTCTAAAACAGTAAACCCAATAAAAACAGGTTTGTCCAATTTGACTTTATTTTTTTTTCATCATTAAGCCAAAAAGCTGATCATGAAATCTTCTAAAGTCCTGATAATTAGGTTTTGAAGTCAACTTAATCGCTTCGTTCTCTCTGGTGACCAATCTGACATCTTTGCGCTTGTGCGGATTCTCCATAGTTTTTCCAAAACAGCTGTTGTTCATCAACTTGAAAAAGTCTTTTTCTGAAGCATCTGTGGATTTAGTTCTGAGATCAGTGTTCTTCATTATGTATGGTTTCATGAACTGTTCTTGTCAAAAGCAATTATACGATGAACTGCTGTTAGCCTTAAACCATGCCTTAAATAAAATTGGAGAAGTCTGTAATGACAGACATAATTTTTTTTGCCACGAAGATTAGGCACAAGTTTAGGTGGTTCTGTTTTTTTTGAACCTTTAGACTTTCTGCCGCTAATGGATAGTCATTATGGTAATCATGGAGTTCACGAGGATATTCTAAGTCAAACTTCTAGAATAAGACCTCTTTTACGATCAGCTGTAAGAGTATGCAGTTGTTTTACAAATTTTTGAATGTCTTCTAAACCTCCCGTGTACATTTTAAAGTTACGTAATGGAAGTGATTGACTCATAGCCCAACCATACAGATTGTTAGCATCTAAATACATAAGATAGTTAGACTTCTTATTAGGATCATAATCATCTAAGTATTTGTTGTTTGCTTTACAGTAATGATGCGACGCCCATACTAATTCCTCCACGTAATCGTTTTTCAATCATTTGAAGCATGGTAGGTCAGACAAGAGGTCAATCTGTACTCCAGTAAATTTTAAGAAAGCGTCCCAACTCATTCCAGGTGCAGAAATATAATGCGCAGGATCTAGACTGTAATGTTTCATGCAGGTCTTTCTATAATTTTCAAAAACGTCCGCCAACAAACAGGTATCAGCCATTAAATAGGCATCGTGATAGTCTCCCATTGTTTGGCAATCTAACTTCTGCCATGCTTCTTGAGCATGCTGATAATCAGAGTCGCTGATGTCCTTTCCTCTAAGACAGGAAAAGAACGCACCTTTAGGAGGAAGTGAGTCTTCGTCAAACCTTTCCCAACTGTTCATGTACTCATAAGGGTAAACGCCCTTTCTAACGAGGGTTGGGTCAAAATATTCTTCTGTTATTGGGCAGGACTTAAGGACGTAGCCAATGACTCTAATGACCCCATAAGGTGTTTGCATAGAGTCATAAAAAGACAAGTTATTTAAAGTGAAACACATGTACTTTTCTGATGACTGAGCAATGCATTTTGCTCTGAAATCGCTTGTCACTGCCTGCAATATGAGATGAGAGTCGTAACCTCTCAAGT
>JADBJO010000539.1:655000-656147 GCA_016801955.1 Conus betulinus | reverse complement strand
GTGCTTTCGTACTGATATGTAGACTTTTTTGTGTTTTGATTTGATTCACTGACGTGATCGTGAAATCCTATCTACTATCTCCTTGTCCTCGTGGCTTTGATTTAGCTGTATACAGTACAGGTTCATTGTCAGTCTGTCGGGCTGTCCCTCTCACTCTCTGTCTCTGGGCTCTCTCTGTCTCTGTCTCTCTCTCTCTCATCCCGGGAAAGAGGCAGGCAGTCAGTTGAGATAGTTCTGCTTACGGTTCTGCTTATGGACAGTTGTGTAGATAGCTGTTAACTGCTTTATGGTAACATTCTCACCTTGTGAAAATGATCTTAATCAGACGTTCTGCAATCACCTGTCTGTGAGACGGTACAGTGAACAGATCTCCTCTCTCTCTGTCTCTGTCCTCTCGTCTGTCTCTCTCTCTCTCTCTCTCTCTCTCTCTCCTCTCTCTCTCTCTCTGCATACTATGAGTGCACACATGTGTGTATATGTGATTACGCATGTGTGCGTGCGTGCGTGCGTGCACGTGTGTGTGTGGTGTGTGTGTGTGTGTGTGTGTAGTAGTAGTAGTAGTAGTAGTAGTAGTAGTACTTTATTTAACGTCTCTTCACCCTCAAGTGACATTAGACCAATGTGTGTGTTGTGGTGTGTGTGTGTGTGTGTGTGTGTGTGTGTGTGTGTGTGTGTGAAAGAGAGAGAGAGAGAGAGACAGATAGACAGACAGACAGAGAAAGAGAGCCTGTGTGTGTGTGTGTGTGTGTGTGTGTGTGTGTGTGCGCGGCGCGCGCGCGCGCGTGTGTGTGTACGTATGTATATGTGCATACGAGTATGAGTATATTTATTGTGTGTGTGTTTCAGGCAGTGACACACACACACCACACCACACACACACCACACACACACACACACACACACACACACACACACAGTATGTGTGTGTGCGCTGGTGCGTAACCGTGCCTGTGCTATGTACGGGTATATGCGACCGTACGTGTAAGCGCTAGCAGTGTATAATCTATCTGTATGTGCGCTTGCATGCGGACGCGCTTTGCTTTGTGTGTGTGTGTGGTGTGTGTTGTGTGTGTGGTGTGTGTGTGTGTGTGTTTCTCTGTCCCTGTAACCTGTCTCGCTTACTGTCTTTGCTCGTCTGTCTGTCCTG
>JADBJO010000539.1:647500-650000 GCA_016801955.1 Conus betulinus | reverse complement strand
AGTGTTTTCAGTTTGAAGCAGTTTGAAAGAGTTTCTCTCTTTCACGCGAAACGTTGATTTACCAGTGGGAAAACAAGTTCCCTCGTGTGTGTGTGTGTGTGTGTGTGTGTGTGTGTGTGTGTGTGTGTGTGTGTGTGTGTGTGAGAGAGTTACATCTGCGGTTTTTTTTTCAAACAGTGGCGCATGTGTCTCCGGAAACAAACTACAGTTTGAGGCGAATCTCTCTCCACCCCTCCCTCCTCCCTCCCTCCCTCTCTCTCTCTCTCTCTCTCTCTCTCTCCCTCTCTCTCTCTCTCTCTCTCTCTCTCTGTCTGTCTGTCTGTATGGTTAAACTTTGCGTGTCTTATTATCACACATACAAGCAATAGCAATGCCTTGACTGAATGCCGTAGAACGCCCCAGACACCACACACCGAGGGCTGTTATTTGGGTTACATTCACGCTCCCTCCCGTTTACCTCTCCCCCAAAGTTTCGCTTGTTCTCACGCATAATTCAGTAAAACCGTGATTAAATAAATAAAACAGAGAGAGAGAGAGAGAGAGAGTGTGTGTGTACATTTGTTGGGGGAGGGGAGGCGAAGAGTTCTTTGTCATCTCTGTGTCCAGGAGTGAGACCGCCAGCGAGCGGTGCTGGATCAGTCGGTCCCACCGCGCTGCCCATTCCTCGTTCCTGGGAACCCCGTGCTTCCTCGCCCCCGCCACCATCATCATCACCACCACCACCACCACCACCACCACCACAACCACCACCCTCCTACCTTCTTGCCTCACTGCTTTTCTTTTGCGTCCGTGCTACGGCATGTCTTCTTCCCATCCTTTCTCTGCCAGCCCCCCCCCCCCCCCCCATCCGCCTCTCCATCCGTTCGTATTTGCTGTTTTTTGAAAAGAAGAAAAAAGAAAGAACACCTCACGAGTGCGCGCGCACACACACACACACACACACACACACACACACACACACACACACACACACACACACACAACAACCTCTGGTTTTCATATGGCAGTAAAATATATTCTTGTTTTTGTTCGTGCACACACACACACACACACACACACACACACACACACACACACACACACACACACAACCTCTGGTTTTCATATGGCAGTAAAATATATTCTTGTTTTTGTTCGTGCACACACACACACACACACACACACACACACACACACACACACACACACACACACACTGAGGACAGTAACAGCATCTTTAAACACCATACGTTATCTATTAGTTTGTCAACTAAGCTCAGGCACACATTAGGGCGAAGGTTGGTGGTGGGGAGGGGGAAGGGAGAGGAAATGGAAGGTTTAGGGCCACTCTTCCAAAAGTCATTCCGAAATCAAATAACATGAAATGAAATAACAGAAAATGGAAAAAAAAAAAAGAAAAAAAAGGAGTGCGAAAAAATGAAAGTGTTCTAAAAACGCCTTCAGTGAAAACGAAAACTAAATCAATGAACAAAGGAATAAATGAAAATACCGTAACCTCGAAACATGTGAGCCGGCTGTCCTCCCAGTAAAAAAAACAAACAAACAACAAAAAAAACAAAAAATAAATTATCCACCCCTGCATCTATCAAACAAGACTCGTAACATCCCCAGTCCCTTCCCCCCCCCCCCCCCCCCCCCCCCCCCCCCCATCCAGCCATTCCAGCACGTGACACGCTCACGTGCTGGTGGGACAATGCAAGGGAGACGACTGCGTGTAGTCGGGGGGGATCGATGAGTGCTTGTCTGTCAGTGGCTTTGTTCGGCTTGTTTCTGTTGGTGGTGAGGGTGTCTGTCCAGTCTGTCTCTGTTGGTGGTGAGGGAGTCTGTTCTGTCTGTCTCTGTTGGTGGTGAGGGAGTCTGTTCTGGCTGTCTCTGTTGGTGGTGAGGGAGTCTGTCCAGTCTGTCTCTGTTGGTGGTGAGGGAGTCTGTCCAGTCTGTCTCTGTTGGTGGTGAGGGAGTCTGTCCAGTCTGTCTCTGTTGGTGGTGAGGGAGTCTATCCAGTCTGTCTCTGTTGGTGGTGAGGGAGTCTGTCCAGTCTGTCTCTGTTGGTGGTGAGGGAGTCTGTCCAGTCTGTCTCTGTTGGTGGTGAGGGAGTCTATCCAGTCTGTCTCTGTTGGTGGTGAGGGAGTCTGTCCAGTCTGTCTCTGTTGGTGGTGAGGGAGTCTGTCCAGTCTGTCTCTGTTGGTGGTGAGGGAGTCTATCCAGTCTGTCTCTGTTGGTGGTGAGGGAGTCTGTCCAGTCTGTCTCTGTTGGTGGTGAGGGAGTCTGTCCAGTCTGTCTCTGTTGGTGGTGAGGGAGTCTGCCCTGTCTGTCTGTGTTGGTGGTAAGGGAGTCTGTCCAGTCTGTCTCTCTGTTGGTGGTGAGGGAGTCTGTCCAGTCTGTCTCTGTTGGTGGTGAGGGAGTCTGTCCAGTCTGTCTCTGTTGGTGGTGAGGGAGTCTGTTCTCTCTGTTGTTCCTGGTCTGTCTCTGTTGGTGGTGAGGGAGTCTGTTCTCTCTGTTG
>JADBJO010000539.1:595000-640000 GCA_016801955.1 Conus betulinus | reverse complement strand
CGCTAGCATGGTTGTGTGCGTGTGCGCTCACGTATATGTGTGTTTGTGTTCGCAGGCTAATCTGCACTGGGACATGCCATGAGTAATTGAGTAAATATGCTTACATAGAAATCGTGGTGCGCGTATCTCTCTCTGTTTGTGTTTGTATTGTGTACATGGACTATCGCGGAACTAGATCCGAAACTCTGTGTGTGTGTGTGTGTGTGTGTGTGTGTGTGTGTGTGTGTGTGTATGCGCGCGCGCGCGTCTGTATGCGCGTGTGTGTGCGCGCGCGCGCAGTCGCGCGTGTGTGTGTGTGTGCGCACATGGGCGTTTATGTGATTGTTATGCCTGAGAAAATGTAGTGACATGAATTTCAGGAGTGTGTAGGTGTGTGTGTGTGTGTGCGCGCACGCACGTGCATTTGTGTGTTTTGACAGGCCTTGGCATAGTCTCTTGTGTGAACGATTCATCCACAGATAACGCTCTGTGTAATGTGTTTTTGCGCGTGTGCGTGTCCTTGTGGGTGCTCGTGTTTGTTTACCGTGCAAGTGCGCGAACGTTTGTCAGATCATTTGTATAGGGCATGCACCCGCAATTATCCCAACAGCAAAGCACCAGACGGCGGTTGTTTGTAAAAATGTTTCGTTGTCTTTTTTTTGCGTTTTGTTTGTTCTGTTTCCTACAGAGGCCGTCGAATACTGAAACTATACCCTTATGGTGTAGCGTACTTTGTAACAATATCCTTTTTTGTAATTTGTAATACTTTTAGTTGTAATATTGTTTGGTATTCGGTTGCCTCCGATCGAGTTTCGTTCTCAGTCAGCATATTGTATTACATTCCATAATGATGTGTCGAATTGCAGTCAGGAAGGATCGTTTTTTTTTCTTTTGTTTTGTTTTTTCTGATAATCCTACTGTCAAGTTTCTTTTTTCATTTAGTCACTTTTGGCCCAAATGTAAGAGCCTAGTTTTGTCAGGTCCAACGTAGAATTTGACCACTGGTTGGTTCTTGGTTAAAGGATGTCACATATATTGAAGCCAGTTGCCTGCAGTTTTTTTTAACATACTTCTCATGCAGACAAGTGTGGGGGTGTACTCGGGAGTGTTTACCCCCACCACCTCAACACTCATAGATCATCGTGTCTATCGCAGCTGTCTGGTTGAGATGCCTTGCATTGTGTTTTGTTTGCATCTGATCGTATCGCATTCCACATATTGCATTGCCACCAGACTATTCTGCGTTTTTGTACCGTGATCGCAGCAAATTCATCTTGAACGAAATCAGGTTGTTATGCCTGAGGGGAGAAGGCAGCGACTCGTGTGTTAGTGCCCTCACAGCAGCGTTCAGTCAGCGCAGCTCTGTGCTACGTTTTGCTGCCCAAGTGATGGCACTTGTTTAATGCAGGGAGGGGATAGCTGGAGAAGGGAGGGTCTCACGCTGGCGACGTATATGCCGAAACAAACAAGCATACACTGATGAATGAGACAACAGCATGTAATAAAACGAGCAACAAAATATGACTGAATTAGGAGGTAAAGATGACGTGGCAAAACAAACCACAAAATACGACAGAACGTAGCAAACAAAAGTAATGAAAATACTAACTGTAACGAAACTAGTAACAGTATATGATCACACACACACACATACACACACACACACACACACACACACACACACACACACTCTCTCTCTCTCTCTCTCTCTCTCTCTCTCTCACACACACACACACACACACACACACACACACACACACACACACACACACACACACACACACTCAAACAAACAAACAAACAAAGATGGTGTGACAAAACAAGCCAAAAACATGTAAACGTCTGGAGGGTAAACTGCTCTGTCGACGTCTTTGCGCGATAGTTTCCCCTTCAGACCACTCCGCCATGAAAAAACATGGAAAAACATTTGTGTTTAATTCCAGAAGAGCACCTGGGAGAGCACAGGCCTCTCCAAGTTCGAGAGGATCCTGGATGTGTCCTTTGATCCGGATTCGCACCAACATTTTACAGGTTCGTTCTTGGGCGACTTTCCATCTTTGCGCCAAGTTTCATTCATTTTTATTTCTGTGTTTGTTGCTGAATCCATCCTCAAAACACATTTTAATCTGATATGCACCAGTGAACCACTCCAAAAGTTTCACGAATTTTTTCTTAGGAAATATCCCGTCACTCCATCAAGCGTCATGAAACTCGGTCGAGTAGTATTTGCACATTCTTGCTTATTTGGAAAAAAAAGTGAGCAACAAAGCAGTCAAAATGAGTCAAACTACACACTGCTTGGCGGTGGTCAGGATGAGGTACCTATAGCAAGTCACCTATCACGGAGTCTTGAAGACCGTTGGGGCGCCCACAGAAGACTTCGCAACCAGCTTCTCCCACTCCTCCCTGTTCTCAGAGGCTCGTAGACAGTGCTGAATGTGAGACCAGTCCATGCACTGATGAAAAAGCAGCATCTGGGATGAACTTGCAGGAAGAAAACTATAATCGGAAGCACCTCAGGTTCATTGGTGTATTGTCCTTTAGGCGCAAGTCACACGGAACGTTTCCACCAAAACCAAACGCACAGAATAGTCTGTAGTACATTTCCTGTGTGACAAGCATTTGCAGGAAGCAGGTTTCGAAGGCGTTCCGCCCGTGCTGTCGTTTCGCGACAAGATCTAGGCTGACGAAATGCGGGTTCTTGAATTTGGTATCATGAGCCAACAAACGATGCTGTATCATGAGCCAACAAACGATGCTGTATCATGAGCCAACAAACGATGCTGTATCATGAGCCAACAAACGATGCTGTATCACGAGCCAACAAACGATGCTGTATCACGAGCCAACAAACGATGCTGCATTATGAGCCAGCAAACGATGCTGTATCATGAGCCAGCAAACGATGCTGTATCATGAGCCAACAAACGATGCTGTATCATGAGCCAGCAAACGATGCTGTATTATGAGCCAGCAAACGATGCTGTATTATGAGCCAGCAAACGATGCTGTATCATGAGCCAACAAACGATGCTGTATCATGAGCCAACAAACGATGCTGTATCATGAGCCAACAAACGATGCTGTATCACGAGCCAACAAACGATGCTGTATCATGAGCCAGCAAACGATGCCGTATCATGAGCCAGCAAACGATGCTGTATCATGAGCCAGCAAACGATGCTGTATCATGAGCCAACAAACGATGCTGTATCATGAGCCAACAAAACGATGCTGTATCATGAGCCAGCAAACGATGCTGTATTATGAGCCAGCAAACGATGCTGTATCATGAGCCAACAAACGATGCTGTATCATGAGCCAACAAACAATGCTGTCCGTAGACACGGGACGATGCTCCTTTCTTCAACACCCAACGGCAGAGAAGACCCTGACAGGCCGGCATGAAATCTTTGAAAGGTAAAAGTCTCAATTCATTTCCAAGCCATTTGACATCCAGGTCGCCTCACAGAACACACACACACACACACCACACCACACCACACCACACCACACCACGCGCGCGCGCGCACACACACACACACACACACACACACACACACAGAGAGAGAGAGAGAGAGAGAGAGAGAGAGCGCTGGCACCCCCAAACAAGCATTTGACACCTGCGTTTTATTTTGTGCACCACTTGGGCAGTAGGCGGTCCCCAGTAACTGCCGGAATCTCTGGCATTTCAGTCTTCGCATTTGATTGTTTGACATGTCTAAAACAAACCACTTCAACCAAGTCGTGGTTCTGAACTGTTGGCGCCTCGTTAGAGTGGGCGTTTGACCTGAAAGCGGCGTTGTGCATCACAGGAGAGGAAAGTGTTGGGGTGAAGGCTCCGGCAGAACCGGCACAGGGATCCGCATATCTGGTTGATAAGTGTGTGTGTGTGTGTGTGAGTGTGTGTGTGTGTGCGCGCGCGCGCGCGCGCGTGCGTGCGTGCGTGCGTGCGCGGGCGTGCTGGCTAGTAAAGAGATCAGAATCACGTCATAGCATCATATTGGAATAAGCTTGCAACATGCATTTTGCTTTTATTCTTTGTGAAACTTATAGCGTTTTTCCTCGTTCAGTCTTTGCTGCTAATATGTTTTTTGTGTGTGTTAATGCTTGTCCAGAATTTTTTTTTCGCCTTCAGACTACACTGCTAGTAATAGTAATGTTTCTTTTAACGCTTCAAGCAGCACCGCAAGTATGTACTACGTTTCGTCATTGGGCTTTCTGTGGTCGCAAATAACTTTTGTTTCTCGGTCATTCAACTCTGATTATAGTGTGATTGTTCTCCTTCATCCAATAATTCTAGTCAGTCTTTTTTTCCCCTTTCTGCATGCATAGAAGAAGTACACTATTTTTTTTCTCCTCCCAAACTCCTCGGTGGTAGGTACTACTTTTTTTTACCCCTTCAGCTTACACTGGTAGCAAGCCCTACTGTTTTCCCTTCAGCCTCCATAAATAGAAGTACCTTTTTTTTTTCGTTCAGTTGATATCGGTAGAACTACGTAATCTGAAACGCCTTCAGATATTTTCTGTGTTTTTTTTTTTGTTTTTTTTTTACCCCAGCTCCTTCCAACACCCCCACCCCCGGCGCCACGATAAAAGAGAAGACGGCAATGCGACATGGAGGACGATGCAAATAAGAAATTGTGAAAAAAAAAATGCTGATATGCTTTATTTTCTCGTACTTTGGGTCTGTTTTGTTTTGTTTCTTCGTTGTTGTTTTTTTTTTTTATAATTTTTATCAAGAATATCCGGGGATTAGACTACGCAGAATGAAGCGCTTGGCATGGGCTGTGTGTAATGAAATGAGTTGTTTCTCTTTCCCTTTGATTGATTTACCTCCTCCACCCGTGAGGCCATGTTTTTAGCCGGCGTCTGCTGGCTGCTTCGTTTGTCACGCTGTTGAACCGATATTGACCTTTTTGTTTCTATCACACATCTTCCGTGCCACCTCAGTGGCATAGCACCCACGCCGCTTGTTCCGCCCCGCAGTCCACAACCACAGCCTGGCCAGACCAGCCGCAAATCCAGCACCGGCAATCCACAGGGAGCAGTCAAGGGGCGACCCACCGAAGGAGACACTGCACTGTTGCCGAGTCACTTCGGTGGTGTTCAGGGGTGCTTTTTGTGATCCTACATACGCAGGACACCACCTACTAAGCCCCCTACTGACGACAATAATTGCTAAGTCGTGGAGCCGGCGTGAGCGAGCTCTTCCTCCGGAGGGTGTCAGCACGTCCATTCGACGACAGCCTGGATACCGATGACCCTGACGGAATCAAACAAAAGCCACGGACGTGAAGAGGACATCGAAACTGAGGTCACTATGAGAGCAAGGCATCAACGGCAGTGAATTTGATACTTTTTGTTCGTAATGTTGATCGATGATAATGAGGTTGATGAAGATAATGCAGCGGATTTCCAACCCGGTCTGAAACTGCATACAGGGTTTCACACTACGCTTGCTTTCAAAATATATCCCGCGTCAGCCACGCCCGAGAGATACAGACACCTGCAGTGTTGGTCAGGAAGTTTGAACAACACTCTCAGAGACGCACCCATGAAGTGGATGAAACTCGACTGTGTGTCCCAGTCTTCCAAACGGAGCCGTAGCAGACACAACTCTGTGCTGGAGCCGGTCGGGGCAGAAAAATCTCACATGGCTCTGATTGGAATCGAACCCACGACCTCCCAGCTGGGAGACCTCGACGCTGACCAATCCCCCATGGCGGTTTGTGAAATCGACAAACCTTGGTGGAAAGATACTATTCTGGCCCAGATGACGAACACATTTAATTTTGGATTCATTTCTCATCGCAGGGCCGGATCAACTGGCAGATCCTTGATCGTTCAGCAACGTAAACGGGGAGTAACTCCTTCAGCACATATACACTATTACTTCCCCTGCCGATTGGTTTTGGGTGGCGGAGGTCTGTGATTTCCCTATTGTCCATTCAGTTTCTTGTAATTATCTATTTATATCATCCTCTCGGTACTAGGGTCCCATTGCTAGCAGGTGTGGAGTAATGAAAATGCCTCTAAAATTCGCTAAGGTTATTTTTAGCAGCTTCACAAAAGAATTGTGGATATACTTGCATGATATAAATCAAGTTAGAGGGAAGGGTCACTTGGCATGTTTCTGTCATGTACGCGGGCGGACGCGCGCGCGCGCGCGCGCGCGCGCACACACACACAGAGTCGGCACTTAACCTTTAGTCGGGTTGTTCTCAGAGGCTATTTTTGCTGTCTTTCAGATATTTATCAAAATTTGTTATCCTTGATCGTAACTCGGATAAGCACCCTAAACGATAGAGCCGTATTAATTTCTTGTCAAACGAATGTGACCAGAGACAAACTCATGTTGCTCTCTTCTTGAGTGCTTGCCAGATTATCAACAACAACAAAATGCATTGATAGAGTGGTTGAACTTAGACTACTTTTGGACTTGAAGAATTGATTGATGAAACTATGAAGCGACATGTGCTAAGGTCGAACAGTTTAATTATGGGCCTTTGATTGCATGTTTGTTTGGTGGTCGTGTTTTGCTTTTTTGTTTTGTTTTGTTGTTTTTGTTGTTGTTTATTAAGATAGAGATGGCCCATCAACCCAAAGACGGTCCTGGTTTTATAGTGATCCAATAGAGGATTCGAACCCTGCGAACTAGGCATAAGCGGAGAGTGACTGAATACGCCCCTGATGTCACGTAGTATGTCACGTTTCGCCCAGTTCTTTGGTCTCGTGCGGAATTGCCAATGTTCCCTTTCCGGGGCTGTGGACATCCCAATGTAAGAACGTAGCATCCAAATGTTCACTCACGGTTCACCTAAACAGTATTTTTGTTCAACTTACAGGATCGCAAAGTATAGGAGCTTAAACAATAACAACGAAACGATTCTATCTCCTGGGAGCTTAAACAATAAAGGCAAAACGATTCTGTCTCCAGGATTGAGCGGGTGGTTTGTTGTGAACGCAGTTAACAGTCTGGCATATCCTCTCGAACCTTTCTTGGGTTATTGATACAGTGACTGAATATATATCCATAATTTGACCAGTTTCTGAGAGTCCTTGGCATTGTTGTACTGTAATATTCATGCAAAAACGTTCCGTTTTTTTAACGGTATATCAGTTCCAGTTTCATCAAGGCGTCACTGCGTGCGGACTAGTCCATATACGATACACCTCATCCGCTAAGTTTTGAGACCACACTGCGCATGATTTAAAGCTGATGGATAAATGAATAAATGACGAAAATGTAAATGAAGACCCGTTGTGTGAAACGTGATTGGGCGCATCGTGACCGGGCGAAACGTGATTGAGCAACACGTGTTTCACCGGTGTCACACCATTCGCCCTACAGACTTGCCAAGCTGTGAAGTCAGGGGCCTATAGTTCAATTATTAGAGCGTCTGCCTGTGGTCGTGAGTTCGAACCGCACATGGGGTGGGATATTTTTTTTGTTTTTGTCGTGAAACTCCTTGCCCACTCTTCAGTAAATTCTTACCCGATTCAATGCAGGGACGGTCAAAGGTGGCGAAGGGAGAGGGATGGGCACCGCCTTCCACTATGCCTTGCCCTGGACATGGTGATCCTCAGACAGGCCGTTGTGACAGGCTATGGGAACGTAAGCCTTTAAAAAAAAAAAAAAACATCAAATAAGGCCGGGACTGGCTTAACGAAAAAGCTGACTCTGCTCTTTGCCCATGAAATGGCTCTAGGATCATGTATTACATTGTTTTTTTTTCTGTCATCGGTTCATACCCTTTGTCTTCTTATTTGCTTGATCCCTCGTGATCCCTGTGTCTGGGTGGTCCTGTGCTTCTCCATGCTATTGGTCTACTTCCTTTCGTTCTTGTCGCACTTTTCTGCCCTCCTCTTTCTACTTCATCCTCTTCTGTTTCTTTTTCTCCTTTAAAAACAATCTCTTTTCTCCATTTTGTTTTGTTCGTCTTATTTTCTCTACTCTTTATTGTGTCATATTTTTTTCGTTTTTTTTTTTTTTGTTTGTTTGTTTGTTTTGTTAGGCTTTTTTCTGTCTTCTTCTTCGTCTTTTGTTTTTCTTTTGCAGGTTACATTTGTTTTAAACTTCAAGTGGACAACACTTCCCACTAACTGAGGTGTATAAAATGAATGGGAGTTTTTTTTTTTTCCTAAGCTCATTACTCGTATACAGTCTTTCATAACATCCTCACACACACACACACACACAAACACACACACACACACACAGATGGATGTACACACGCACGCATACACACGCGCATGCGAGGCCCCCCCCCCCCCCCCCCCCCCCCCCCCCCCCCCACACACACACACACACACACACGCACGCACACGTACACGCGAGCGCCTGCGCGCGCGCACACACACTGCACGCAGCATATGAAAAGTTCCGCTGAACGGAAGTATCATGAGGGAGAAGGGATGGCGACCTGCCGTCTCAAATATCACAACACGTCATTTATCCACAGGGTTGTGCCCCTTTGATGGAACGGTGAGACGGAAGACGGGAAACGGCTGGACTTTCTCCTCTTCCTCCTCTCTCCGTGCCTTTCCGTTTCCTTCTTCCCTCCTCCCCCCCCCCCCCTCTCTCTCTCTCTCTCTCTCGCTCGTCTCAGTTTGCCTACCGTTCCATTTGCCTATCTCCCTCTTTCTGTCTTGTTTGTCTCCGCCTGTCTCTTTCTCTTTCAGTGGGCGGCGAGCGGAGAAAGCGGTAGACGTAAGAAAGTCCAGCCATTTCCCTTCCAGCCTTGACACACCAGGTCAATTCAAACTCGTTTTATATCCAATGATTTACAGGCCCTCAGAGAACAAAAGACAGGGTAACGAAAGGCCAAAGCTTCAGATGTGCTCAGACATAATACGTAGAGCAAATTTTAGAGATGTCAACGATAGCAGCTTTTAACAGAGACACAGTAGTGAACAAAGCATTAAAAACTAGTCACGTAATTTGAGAGAGAGAGAGAGAGAGAGAGAGAGAGAGAGACAGACAGAGACAGAGACAGAGAGAGGCGCAGAGGCAGGGCTGAATTAAACACGCATTGATAATTTTCCTGATTCAACAGATCTGAATTCTTTCTTTGCATGGCCAATCGAAGATAAATCATCCTAACCCTCTTACCTCCATATATAGGTTACATATTAAACAGAGAGAGGGGAGGGGGGGGGGGGGGGGGGGGGGGAGAGAGAGGAGCAAAACAAAGTTTTTTTTTTCTCCTGGTGGTCTTCTGGTGGTGTGATGTGGTCAAGATCAACATGGGCGTGGTTGTACGCGGGGAGCCAGAATGAGTAGCATAGAAGACATGCCAAAGAGAGAGAGAGAGAGAGAGAGAGAGAGAGAGAGAGAGCGGAACATGCCACACCCAGCACACTCCTCGTTAGTAACTCATCCACACCTCCGACAGTTTCCACACTACTTCTTTTGCACCGTTGCTACTTCCATTGTCAACCAGTGCCCCTTTACCACACCCCTAGCCCCCACCTCCCCAGCACACGGGCTCCCTACAAACTTAACGTAGTGGCAGAGCAAAGTTTGAAAACAATGAGAACGAAACAAAATCGGGTTCAAACCCCGCTGATGCCTTTAGCTGCCCGTCTTTCTTTTTTAACCTGGGTCGTGCTTTCAGCGGAGTGTCAATAAATTGGTTCCCCTCCCACTGATTCTCCTTGAAAGGTTATCCTTCGTCTGTCTTATCACCTGAAGTGGGCGGTGGACAACAGACTTTTAACTAAACACCGCAGCACACCCAAACAACCACAACCAAAAGAGTCTTGCAAAGGAAAACCTTGGGCTGCGACTTTGCCGCAACCTACGGCACGGCATCATCCAAGGCTCCCCGCTGCCGCTTGCGCTCTTTCTCGCTGTTGCTTCCTTCCTTCCTTCTCGGGGCTTTTCTTCGGTTGGGGAAAAAAATGAGTGACAGAGCAGCGGACCGCCGTCTGCGAAAGTCGTTTGCCGCCCCGCCGCATACGATGTATTTTTCTGTTTCCTTGGTCCCGGCACTGACGTTGTCGCAGATCAAAAGGAAGGAGCGAAAGGCGAACCCAGCCAACAAGCACGCATGAATGCCAAGCAAAGACATCAATTCTCTCCCCCTCTCTTTGGAGCTCGACAGATGAGAGAGAGAGAGAAGAGAGAGAGAGAGAGCTTTAGAAGAAGAAAAAAGTGTCTCGGGAACGAGCTAGGTAGGGAAAGAAGGAGAAAGAAAGAGGAGGAGGAGAGAGAAGACAGCTTAGCTTAAAGAAAAAAGTCCTTGGTGAGAAGAGAGTCTTTGAGAGGGGTGGTGAGGTTGGGGTGTTCTGCGCGCAGAGTTTCTACGATTCTGACGAGTTTTCGGACTGTATGCGTTATTGGGTTCTCTTAGAAGCCCCGGGTGTCGGGCTATTTTGAGGAGTTTCTCCCTCTGTGTGGTTCGCTCATTAACGGCTTTTGTTGCAGGATCCAGTTCCCCCGCGAGGTGCGAGGCCGAGTTTGTTTGAAGAAGAAAAAAGACACGCATTTGTTTGAAGAAGTGGATGGGGAGGGACGAGATGGGGGGGGGGGGGGGGGGGGGGGGGGGGGGAGAGAGAGAGAGAGAGAGATAGAGAGAATAGAGAGAGAGAGAGAGAGAGAGAGATAGTGGGTGGTGGTGGAAGATACCACTTATATATCATGTTTATTATTTCTAAGAATTCGAGTCCCGCTTGTAAAAGCCAGTTAGCGCCTAAGAACAAACTGCTTTGAATGCATAACCTGTTTTCTTATTTACCATGGCAGTGTTTGTCTGCTGCATTGATCCTTTTTCGACAGATGTTTCTAGGTGACCAGTTGGCATCGTTTCACGTCTCTGTGACGCCATTTCATGATAAGGGAGACAATTTCTCACCGCAGTGCTTAACATGAAAAAAGGGTACATGGGGGTAATGCAGATAAGACAATTATACGGATGGACAGGGAGAAGCCTCCGAGTTATACATAGAACCTTAGGGGCCGGAGAAGAGAGGGAGTGAGAGGGAGCGAGAAGGGGGGAGTAGTGGTATGGAGCAAACCAGTGGTTTGTTATATTTGTATGTTGTTTATAATTTTTAATAATTCGACATCCGCTGTTAGAGCTAGGTAGCACCCAGTTGTCAGTTGCGCTGAATGAATAAGTTAGTAACCTATTTTTATTCAACATGGCGATTAGTTGGGGGGTGGGGGGGGGGGGTGGGGTGGGGGGTTAGCGATCTATAGCTTTGGTGAAAAAATGGCATCGCCTCAAACATCGGTACGAATCTCAGTGTTGGGGACGTACCGTGATGTCCAACATGTAAAAAGTGGACATACCGCGATGTCCAACATGAAAAAGAAGTATACTGTTAGGAATTCTTCAGACTATAAAAAGCGTTTGGGGGAATTCTTTCAGCTTTAAATAAATAGATTGTCGGGGAGGGAAGTATACTGCTGGGAATTTCTTCAGACTATAAAAAAGCGTTTGGGGGAATTCTTTCAGCTTCAAATAAATAGGGTGTCGGGGAGGGGTGGGGGGATTCATCGAGTTATAAGCAGAATATCGGGGATTATTAAACTGAGCAACAAAAAGTAATGTGGGGATTTTTTTTCAATCGTATCCGGGAGGGGGCGTGTCACCATTAGAAATATCGTATGGCCGGTTGGATCAGTGGTAGAGTTCAGAGTTCGAAATCCTGCTGGCCAGATCACCACATATACAGTCCTTCGGATACTTACCACTGGTCTGTTGTGTTCTGACGACTAGAAGGCGTGAGTGTACACTCCGCGAAATCAGTAGACTAGCTCACCTGATCAGCAATACTACATTGTACCAGCGGAACGTCTCTGTTATTCATCAGTTGTCCTGTGGGTGTTCTTTGACTTGACATGTTTACAGAGATTGGCGGGCGGAAGTACGGATAGACAGGGAGAAATTCTCTCCAGTTAAAAGGAGAATCTCGGGGATTCCGGGGGGATAAAAGAGAGGTGAGGTAGTATGGAAAAACACTAGTTTTTTTATTTGCGTGTTGTTTATTGTTGCTAATAATTCGACTTTCGATTTTAAAGCTGTCATTTGCGCTGATTGCATAAGTTAGTGACCTGTTTCTATTCAACATGGCGATATTAGCATGGGGGCAGCGATTTATATATGAAAAAATGGCATCTGTAACCGAGTGATGGTATTAAGGAGACACCGTGATGTCAAACATGAAAAAAGTACTATGACCTCAACATCTCCTGCGCGGATGGCGGGGACCTCTTTGAAGTATACTGCTGGGAATTCTTCAGACTAGAAAAAACGTTTTTGGGGACTTCTTTCAGCTATAAAACAAACCGAATATCGGGGATTGCAAAAACAGAAAGTAACCTGGGGATTTTTTTTAAATTATAGACCGGGGGCGGGGGCTGCCTGTCACTATTAGAAATACCATCTGAGCGTTCCACAAATTCCAAGTGCAGCCGGTTGTATCAGTGGTAGATTGTGATTTAGACGAGTTCGAATCGGGGCAGATTACAAGTCCATTGGATACTTACCATTAAATTGTTCTGTTCTGTCTACCTTAAATCGTGGCGTGAACACTAACTTTACCTAATCACCCATACAACATTGTCCTAGTGTTCTTCTGGCTTTGACTACACATGTTTTCAGTGGTAGGTGGGTAGATGAGACAGATATGTATCAAGGGGGAGCCTGTAGAAATGAAGGGGAAGTTGAGACAATTAGAAGGAGGGAAGCAAAAGACATCTGAGCGTTCCACAAATTCCAAGTGCAGCCGGTTGTTCAGTGGATCAGTGGTAGAGTTGTGATTTAGACGAGTTCGAATCCGGGCAGATTACATGAAGTCCATTGGATACTTACCATTAAATGTTCTGTTCTGTCTACCTTAAATCTGGGGTGAACACTAACTTTACCTAATCACCCATACAACATTGTCCTAGTGTTCTAGATCTGGCTTTGACTACACATGTTTAAACAGTGGTAGGTGGGTAGATGAGACAGATATGTATCAAGGGGGAGCTGAATTTAGAAATGAAGGGGAAGTTGAGACAATACCGGGTGGAAGGAGGGAAGCAAAAGAAACAAGCGCATGAAATCGAGAAAAACGAAGGGAACGCAGGAACATGGCGCACGTCTGCCATGCTAGTGGATTTTCCTGACTTTCATTCTCTATGTTGTAAAAGTGGAGGGAGAGCGGGAATGAATGGTTCAAGCCCTTCAGAAAACTTGATTTACTTCCAACACTAATGCTGGCGATAGGATTGGTAATAATAGGACATGGTGATGATAATGATAGTAATCATAACTAGTAATAATAAGACAGTAATCTTGATGATAATGAAAATAGAAATGATAGTTATATTGATAATGAGGATGAAGATGACGACAGTAATGACAATCATACTATGATGATAATAGAAATATGATGATAGTAATGGCAGAAGTAGTAATGACTGATAAATTGATTTTTTTTCCCTCCGAGTGCTGTCCTGGGCGCAAATTTCTGTATCTATCAGTTGAATGCCTTTGATTAACCAAGTATTTGAGAGGAAAAAAAACCCAGAAAATTGCTATCTTGTTTACATCTTTTGATGTGGGCGGTAATCCTTTCTCTGCATGTTACATAATTTATTGAAATAACTTTCCGTTTTTCGTGCGGCAAGCAGAAGTTTCACTGCTCAACGGGATGTAGCTGGATAGTCTGGGTGTTGCTCGCTCTGTTCCTCTCCCCGTTTCACTGCTCTCCCCAGTGGTCTGCCCCCCCCCCCCCCCCCCCCCCCCCGCCATCCCAGCCCAGCCTCTCCTTCCCGCTCTCTTCCTGGGGCCCCCCCCACCCCCATACCCCCCCCCCCCACTCCCCCCCCCCGACCCCCCCCCCCACCCCCACCCCCCACCCCCCCCCCCATCCCTGTCCCCTCGTCCCTCGCTTATCCCAGCCCTCTCTTCCTCCCCCCCCCGCGCGTTCATACAGACACTCCCCCCCCCCCCCCCCCGACCCCTCTCTTTATTTAGTCACACATACACTTTTGTCGATGGTTGAAGTGGGCTGTGTTCCATCCAGTGTGGGTTATGAAGCAAGGTGTGACCACCAGGGTTTTTTTTTTTTTTTTTTTTTTTTTAATCTCATTTATTCATTACAACTCATGTATTCCTTTAAGGGTCAAAGGAGGGCAAAGATCCCTTTTGGATTTAAAAATGGAATGGACTTGGGTTGTACAAATTTGGCAAGGTTTTTTGTAGCGTGTCCCCCCCCCCCCCCCCCCCCCCCCCCCCCCCCCCCCACCCCCCCCCCCCCCCCCCCCCGTGTCTTGTGCATGGCTCGATCATTTATATCTCTACTTTGGTCTCGTTTTCTGCGAGCTTGGCAAATGCAATGGATATTCTGTGTATTACTCGGTGATTGTACCAGTCACTGATGCATTCATTAGAAAGAGGCTTTTTTTGTGTGTCACTGTTGGTGTGCATCTGCCACAGACACTGGATAGTCATGCAAGTAGTGTTACTTAGTTCTCGCTGTCTAATATCCATTTAGGCTGCTTATAAGTTTGTTCTGTTCGTGTGTGTGCGGGTGGGGGGGTACGTTGGCCCCCACCCTAACTAGTCTTTAGTTACTTCGCTCTCTTTGCTTGCTTCATAGCTGCCAGGTTGAAATATTTGTACCTTACCTTTCCGCTGATTAAAATCTTTGAAAGGTTTTACTCTGATCGTTCTCGGATACACATATTGCAGGATTTCTGTTCGGTGGCCTGGAGGTTTCGAATGTTGATTCGGTTAGCGATGCAGTCGGTGTATATTCTGCGTTGACAATGTCCGCTATTGAACGGTATGCATTCGTTTGTTTTGTCGCTGGAAAATTCTCTTGTACCATGGGGTGGAACCTCTAAATCTCCAAAATCTCCAAGATGGAGATAGGGCGTTCCAGCCCGAAAAATTTCGCTCGTACTATGGGGTGGAACCTCTGTATCTCCAGAATGGAGATAGCGCGTTCCAACCCCCCAAATTTTTTTTTCTCAGCTGCTCATACATCGATACTTAATTCGATCCTTATTCCCAATGCATTTTTTTTTCTCGGCTCCTCACGCACCCATACTAAATTCCCAATGCATTTTCACATTTTTTTTTCTCAATTCCCAATGCATTTTGTTTTCTCGGCTCCTCACGCACCCATACTAAATTCCCAATGCATTTTCACATTTTTTTTTCTCAATTCCCAATGTATTTTGTTTTCTCGGCTCCTCACGCACCCATACTAAATTCCCAATGCATTTTCACAATTCATCCACACATTTCAAAACACAACAATAATTTGTATATGTACATTTATTTGCCATCAGTGTAACATTCTTGACAGTTGAAGTGAAATACAAAATTTGTAGGAACACCAATTTCAAACGCAATTAGAGGAGGAAAACATGTTCGCAAAAGAAAGGGTTGGAGTGGATGTCAGTGGTGGGGGTTGTATAATGTGGGGTGGGGTTGGTGTAACGTCACATCCCAGGTGGTCTGGGGTGGTGGTTTAATGTGTTGTCTGGGGTGGGGTTGTTGCAATGTCGTTTGGGCTGTAATGTCATCTGGGGGGGGGGTGTGTAATGTCATCCGGGGTGGGGTGGTGGTGTTGGTGTAATGTCGTCGGGGGGTGGAGGTCTGCGTCGTCAGGGTGTGTTTGTCATCTGGGATGGTTGGTGTAATGTCATCCGGGGTTAGAGTTCGTGTAATGTTGTCTGGGGTGGAATTGGTATAATGTTGTCAGGGGTGGGGTTGGTGTCGTCTGGAGTTGGTGTAATGTCGTCTAGGCTAAGGTTGGTGTAATGTCGTCCGAGATGGGGTTGGTGTGGTGTCGTCCAGGGTGTGGTGTTGTACAGTGTGGGGTGATGTGGTGTCCGAGGTGTAATGTCGTGTGGGGTGGGGTTGGTGGAATGTCGTCCGGGGTGGGGTTAATGTGTTGTCGTCTGGGTTGGAGTTGGTGTAATGTTGTCTGGGGTAGGGTTGGGTTGGTGTGGTGGGTTGGTGGAATGTTGTCTGGGATGGAGTTGGTATCATGTCAGGGGTAGGGTTGGTGTGGTGTTGTGTGGAGTTGGTGTAATGTTTTTCAGGGTGGGGTGGTTGGTGTAATGTCGTCTGGACTGTAATGTTGTCTGGGGTGGGGTTGGTGTTGTGTCCAGGGTGTGGTTGTCCAGTGTGGGTTTTGATGTCATCCAGTGTAGAGTTGATGTGGCATTGTCTAGGGTGGTGTTGGTATAATGTCGTCCAGGGTGGAGGTTGGTGTGGTGTCGTCCAGTGTGGGGTTCGTGTCGTCTGGAATGTAATGGGTGGGGGGGTTGGGTTGGTGGGTCTGGGATGGGGTTGATATAATGTGTCGTCAGGGGTGGGGCTGGTGTGGTGTTGAGTGGAGTTGGTGCAATGTCTTTCAGGGTGGGTTTGGTGTAATGTCATCTGGGCTATAATGTTGTCTGGGGGGTGGGCGTTGGTGTAATGGGATTGTGTTGTGTCGTCCGGGGTAGACTTTGTCCCGGGTGTGGTGTTGTCCGGTGTGGGGTTGATGTGATGTCATCCAGTGTAGGGTTGGTATGGTGTCTGGGGTGATGTTGGTATAATGTTGTCCAGGGTGGAGGTTGGTATGGTGTCGTCCAGTGTGGGGTTGATGTGGTGTCGTCTGGGGTGTAATGTCGTGTGGGGTGGGGGCTGGTGTAATGTCGTTTGGGGTGGGGTAGTGGAATGTCGTTTGGGGTGGGGTTGGTGGAATGTCGTCTGGGGTGGGGTTGTAATGTCATCTGGGGTGGGGTTGGTGTAATGTCGTCTGGGGTTGGGTGTGGTGGTGGTGGTGTATTGTCGTCCGGGGTGGGGTTAATGTGTTGCCGTCTGGGGTGGGGTTGGTGTAATGTCCAGGGTGTGGTGCTGTCTGGTGTGGGTTTGATGCGATGCTGTCCAGTGTAGGGTTGGTATGGTGGTGTTGTCTGAGGGTGATGTTGGTGTAATGTCGTCCAGGTGGAGGTTGGTGTGTCGTCCAGTGTGGGGTTGTGTCGTGGGGTTAATGTGTGTGATGTCGTCGGGTGGTGCTGGTGTAATGTCATCTGGGGTGGGGTTGGTGTAATGTCATCCAGGTTGGGGTTGGTGTGGTGTCGTTTGAGGTGGGGTTACTGTGGTGTCGTCAGGGGTGGGGTTGGTGTAATATCGTCTGGGTGGGTTTGTGTAATATCGTCTGGGGTGGGGTCCGCTCGTTGTTGTTGTCAGGGGTGGGGTGGTGTGGTGTAGTGTAGTCTGGGGTTGGAGTGGTGTTGTCCGGGGTAGGGTTGGTGAAGTGTATGGTGTGGAGGGTGTGAGATGTTGTCTGGGGTGAGCATAACTTGGTGGTCTCTGGGGTGGGGGTTCACTTGGTGTTGTCTGGGGTGGGGAATAACTTGGTCTATGAGGTGGGGGTTTAACTTGTTGGTCTCTGGGGTGGGAGATAACTTGTTGGTCTCTGGGGTGGGGGATAACTTGTTGGTCTCTGGGGTGAGGTTAACTTGGTGGTCTCTGTGGTGGGAGGTAACTTGGCGTTGTCTAGGGATGACTTCGAGTCTGCCATGGGAGACGGTGTGGTGTTGTCTTGGGTGGGGGTTACTTTGATGTCTAGGGTGTGGGGCTGGTGTGTGTGTCGTCTTGGGTGGGGGTTGGTGTGGTATTGTCTTGAGCGGGGTTGTCTGGAGTGGGGTTAGTGTGGTGCTGTCTAGGGTTGGGGCTATTGTGGCGTTTTCTGTGGCCAGGGTTAGTGTGGTGTAGTAGTCTAGAGTGGGATACTCGTGGTGTTGGGTGAGGTTCTGGATGATGTTCGCGTGTGCTCGACAATTTACAGTTTTTGCCCGATATGATACTAAAACAAATGAAAACATGCCACAATTAAGTTATTCTGTGTTCTGCATGCAGGCTCCAAAGACAAGTGGAAAACCATTGAGTGAGAACGTCTGGCCGCTGCCCGATTGGAGCACCCTTTCTACCACAACGGTTCCAGAAATGGTAAGAAAGAAAGAGAGAGAGAGAGAGAGGGGGGAGTCAGACAAGAAAGAGGGAGAGAGAGAGAGAGAGCATGGTGGGGATGGTATGGAGTACTTTAAACTAAAGGTGATTGAAAATGATTGAGATGCAAATTGCTCTCTCTCTCTCTTTTTCTAGCACTCACACACACACTGGCGCGCTCCTACATGCATATCCAGAAAACCCCCTTTTCTTCTACACCCTCCCACGTCCCTTTATGCAGTCTCTCTGGCTTATTCTCTCTGCCCTATTCTCTCTCTGCATACACACACATGCGCGCGCACATGTGCACGCATGCTCACACCATCCCCTCGCATTCATCTTCCTTCACACTCGCACAAGCACACACTGCCTACTACATGGGTATAGCGGCTTTACCCTGGAGAACCGAGCGTGTCAAACATCCGAGGTCACAGCTCGCTTCTGAGGGTTAATCCGAGATGCTCAAGGTCATCGCTATGGGAACGGCTTCGACACGTGATCAACACACACACCTGCAGAGACTGACACAACATAAGGACAGAGAGTAGGAGTAGTAAATCTGGATTCTACTGTTCCTGATCAGACTATTCCTTCCCCGGATTTCTATACATCTCTCTTCACCCTTTATTTGTTTCTATTTGCTCCTTGTTTTCTCCGTTCAATTTTCACCCCTTTCCTCTCTTTTATCCTTTATTCAAAACCTTCCCCCATCCCACAGATCCTTAGCATCTCACCACTTCGCCCTATCTTGCATCTGGTGTGCCGACTACCCACACCCTTCATTTGAAACAAAATAAAGACTCTTTACTTTGTACGTTAAGCTCAGAATTGTTACGCCACCGCACAGCTCGAAACGGACCCTGCATCAACGCGGCATCCCCTTTGACGACGCGGCATACTCGTCACGACCCGATTGCTGGCGCCGACACTGCCGAAGGAGACGCCTGGATGTGGCTCTGTGGGGGAGGTGACGTGGAGTTAATTGTCACTGAAGTCAGGGTACGGAAAATTGGACATGGGAGAGACTCGGCGAGAGAGAGAGAGAGAGAGAGAGAGAGAGAGAAATAGACAGACAGACAGACTGGTGAGGGGTATCTGAGTGGGGGAGGGGCACATTTAATCGAAACTGAGGGAGGGAGGGTGAAAGAGAGAGGGAGGGGATATTTTCAATCTCAATCGAGAGAAAAAGGGAGAGAAAGAGGTCAGCTTGAATCGAGAGAGAGAGAGAGAGAGAGGAGATGATGGAGGGTCACTTTGAATCTAAATCGAGAGAGAGACAGAGACAGAGTTAATCTAAATCGAAGTGGTTCCATCTCCAGAACTGATGCCGAATGGACCACGTTGGAAGAGGAAGTTATTACGGAGTTACTGTGGAGAAAGAGGGGTGGGGGGCCTGCAGAGAGGAGGCGTGGAGGTAATGGTGGGGGTGGGATGGGGGTTGCTAATCAGACGGCCAATAGCAATCGAGAGGCCGTTTACGGACTACGAGCGCCCAGGGAGTTGAGGTTCCTGAGTGTGAAATTGGCACCGCTGGAGGAGTTGGTGTCTTGTTGGGTCACGACACCAAGGGATGTCACTCCGCTGTCGTGTCAGTTTCATGTAACTCGTGCGCGGTCCGCGTGCTGCGGCTGTGAATATTGATTTGCAGGGCAAAAACTTGTATGCGAGGCGTGTGAATGAGAAGAGAGAGAGAGAGAGAGAGAGGGGGGGGGTGGTGGATTGTGAGGGTGCATGGGGATATAGGTGGGGTGGGGAGTGTTCTGTGTTCCTTGATTATGTATGCAGGCGGCGGCGGGAGAGGACGGACGGGTAGGGGTAGGGGTGGAGGTGTGTGTGTGTGTGTGTGGGGGGGGGGGGGGGGGGGGGGGGGGGGGGGGATGGAGAGAGAATTCGTTGTCGATGAAAAAGATGAGGAGGTTGAGCTCCGCTGATGGAAAGGATTTCGCGCTGAAATGAAATGAATGGAGGAAGTAAACGCACCAAGCTGATGCGTGAAACATCGCGCGTGAACATGCGCTCGCACACGCTCACTCCTAAATAAGTATGTGCGCGCGCGCACACACACACACACAAATTGTGAATACACTCTTCATGATCACACGTGCGTGGCGGGCAGTCAAAGGAAGATGCTTTGCCTGTGCGGTGGGGTCCGTTTATGAGCGATTTAGCGACCCTAGTTAGATTTACTATTCACATGTAGGGGACACGCCCACACCCACCCACAGAGAGAGAGAGAGAGAGAGAGAGAGAGAGAGAGACGGGGAGGGGGGCGGCGGCGGCATAGGCACACAGCACGCCGAGGACAGAGGGGAACAAGCACAGTTTGCTGAGGAAAGAGGGGGAGGGGTAAGGGGCCACACAGTCCCGGGGGGGGGGGGGGGGGGGGGGGTGGGTGGAGGAGTTCTGATGAACTTCAACAATACTGTTCACTATGCTAGGCAGTGTATGGACACAAAGGGCGGCAGACCAGACGCTCTCCTCGCAGTTACCAACATCGTCATCCTGCCTGTTCCTGACCTGTGTGGCCCGTTTCACGCCGTGGTCGCCTGTCCAAGGCCATTCCACAGGACATGGTGCCGGATGGACGTCCCAAAGGCTGACCGCAGCAGTCCCAGGAGACATCCTCAAACTGCTGCCCCTGCAAGAACGACACATGAAGTGAACAGAGTATGAAGCAAATGTCATGTATTCATCGCCAAGTTGTTTCATGATGAGGATTTTGGTTGCGTGCGTGCGTGCGTGCGTGCGTGCGTGTGTGTGTGTGTGTGTGTATGTGCGCGCGCGCGCGCGCGTGCTCGCACGTGTATAACTAGAAAATCATTCGATTTTTGCAGGCGACTTGGCACATGTGAACAACACATAAGCGGTTTATTTGATGATGATGCACCAGAAGCTGAATCAAATTTTTTTTCCCAACCTTCATTAAACCTAATCATAAATCGCTAACAGTGAAAGGAAAGAAGGCCTGAAAGCAGGCAACATCCACTTTTTCCTCGGGAGAAATCAAATCTACTGTCGAATAGAAGCTTTCTGAACTAGTCGTTGAGCTTCATTCCGTCTCATCTTCTCTTTTGGGGGGATAACGGCTGATAAAACGAAAACAAAAAGGAGGGTGGGGGGGGGTTGGGGTGGATACTGAGCCGCAGAATGATGTGAAGAAAACACGAAAAAAAAAAAGCGAAAGAAAATATGAAAAAGGAAAGACAAGAAAGAAAGACAAAACGGACGAGTGCCGAGTGAGCTATACACATGAACGGTGGGAGGCGGCAGAACAGACAAAAGACAGCTTCAGCCAAGGTCTCGCAGAATGCCAGAGGGTTAGATAAAAGGGCTTGTGAAAAGTCAAGCGATGCCATGATTACCTCCCGTTCTGCTTTCCTTCATTGCCCAATACGCCACCCGACTGGGGGATGGTCTGCCTTTTCTCATTGGTCAGTATGCCGCCGTGTCGGATGGTCTGCCTTTTCTCATTGGCTTTTGCCACGCACACACCGGAACTGTTCCCGGGCGCTTTCGCTTCCGGTGGAGTCCCCGCGTCTTTCATTTCTTTCTTCTTTTCCGTCCTTCCGACCGTCCTTCTGTCTTTCCTGGAAGCAGACATCACACACCATGTAGTTATGCGGCACGTCGTCTCGTGATACATCACGTGTCATGCACATACGTGGTTTTGATACACACGCTACTGACGTACCTGTCACCATATGCACATTACTAACATCTATACACATATTAACAGGGGGGAAAAGATGGATTTTTTTTCTTCTAAACTGTGAAATGACTAACAGAATGAAAACGAATGCAAATTCACCACGGTTAGAATTACGAAGAATGATGTGATGCTGACGGTATGTTTTTGTATACAATGGTGGTCGATTTCCGGAAAACGGTATGAGATGTTTGACACATTTCTCTAGTTGTTTTCTTGTAATGATCATTAACCTGTGTCTGCCAAGTTCAACTGGGAAAGAATAATGTATAAATCATTACATTCTCCACACATACTCTCTCTCTCTCTCTCTCTCTCTCTCTCTCTCTCTCTCTCTATATATATATATATATATATATATATATATATATATATATATATGTTAAAATAGTATGGTAAAAGGAAGTTTTAAAATCAAGCACAGGCCTTTGCACACAGGGGGTTGATTCATCCCTTCAAAAAACATTGTTTTTTTTGTTATGCGGCAACCAATGATGGAATCTCACACAGCAGTGTGTAATCCAGCCTGTGTCAACTGGTAGTGCGCACGGGGGTCTTGGTGACCTCGTTACCGCGCGGGATAAAAAAGTGCAAAGTTGCGTTAACTGTGCCTGTTTTGCATCAAGCTTGCTGGCGACACAAGATGTGTAAAATGAAAAATTCTTTTTTTCCCGTGCAAGAGCAGTTTCTCAAGTGAGTTTTATGCCCCTTCTTTTGGCTGTTTAAGCGCGGGGTTGGTTACTGTCAGCCCTTTTCTCACCATGCCACCACGAAGAAAACTTAGCACCTTTGACAAAACCAGGGCGATTGCGTGGATACAAGATGGCATTGCAAAGGCTGAAGTGGCGCGACGACTTGGTGTGCATCATTCAGTTATTGTTAGACTGAATCAGCGTTTTAGGGCGACCAACAGCGTTGAAGAGAGGCCACGGTCAGGTCGGCCTAGGCAGACTACTCCCAGAGAAGATCGTTTCATCGAGAGGCAGGCCCTATTGCAGCGGGATACCACTTCCACCAGCATCCAAAGGCAGCTTCGTATGGCAAATAACACCATCCTCAGCCGTCAAGCCATACGAAACCGTCTTCACCACTTCGGCCTCAGATCACGTCGCCCAGCTGTTCGACCACGACTGCTAGCAGCCCATAGGCTGGCTCGCCGAGCTTTCTGCCATCGTCATGTGAGATGGAACCAACAACAGTGGTCCCAGGTCCTCTTTTCAGATGAGTCGCGGTTTAGTCTTGAACACAATGACGGCCGAACTAGAGTTTGGAGGCGTGTTGGTGAACGTTACATTGATGCAGCTGTTCGCCAGACCAGGGCCTTTGGGGGAGGATCTGTTATGGTATGGGGTGCCTTCAGCCTCCACCACAAGACACCACTCTACCATATTGATGGAAACCTCACAGGCATCCGCTATCGGGATGAAATCCTGGCGCCTTTCGTTGTTCCGACCATGCAACGGATAGGACCCCCATGGCAGTCTTCCAAGACGACAATGCTCGGCCACATAGGGCCCGGGTGGCCGAAAAACTTCATTGTGCAGGCCGGCATCAACAGGATGATCTTCCCGGCGTATAGTCCCGACCTCAATCCCATCGAGCATATGTGGGATGAGTTGGGGAGACGTGTGAAGGAGAAACCATCCACCTCCCAGAGACCGCCAGGATCTCTTCAAAATGCTGCAACTGGAATGGCAGAGAATCCCTCAGAGGGTCATCAGAACACTGGTCAACTCGATGAGGAGTCGCTGCGTGGAATGTCTCGCCAATGGCGCTAACAATTCTTCAGTCATGATAGTAATGACTTGGCAAAGATTTGGACTTTTAGAGAAAAAAAATGAAGATGAAGAAAATGGGGGTAATATATCATAAATATGAGAAACCCTTCACTAGCTGCCTGAGGGAAACCATCATAATCCCTCTCGAAGGCACATATATTTGTATTGCCTGCTCCTAGGCCTTTCGTCCGCTGGATCGGACTCATCAGGGAGACACGGCTGATTGTGTCTGTGCTCTTGGTGTCAAATACAGACACACCACAGTCCATAATTCTGTGGTGTTCTCACCACAAAGGGTTCAAAAAAGAATCCAACAGCACCCTCAAAGGAGCCAGCGAAGGGTAGTAAATGGAACAAAACGAAGGTGTGGATATATATACATATATATATATATATATATATATATATATAGAGAGAGAGAGAGAGAGAGTCAGCCTCCAGATGGACAACCGGACTGATGCCGAATCAAGTTGAAATTCTAGATGACATGCTTGATACGTTCAGAAAATCACACATGCTCACAATCTCTTCTCCCTATAGGACACCTCCGATTAAGATATATACATACACTAAGTATCCTCACACACACACACACACACACACACACACACACAGCAGCAGGAACACACATACACACACGTAAGTGAGAACACAGAATCACGCGACTAGAGAGAGGGAAAAAAAGCAATCACCGAGTCGCCCAAAATACTAACAGGGCCACCATTACGCAGCAGGGGACACCACTCCCACTTCAGAAGAACCATGCCGCGGCGCTGCCCTCCCCTAGTAGCAAACCCGTATGGGAATAAGCAGTTTCCAGGTTGCCATGGCAACCCGCACACGCTCTTCATTTTCTGGTAACTGAACTGGCGAAGGAAGGAAGGTAAGAGAGAGAGAGAGTTAGTTCTGACATGATCAGAAACCCCCAACTGATTGGCCCTTCATGATTGAAGGTGTATGCGAGTTTGTGTGCGCGCACGCGCGTGCGCGTGCGCTTGTGTGTGTCTGTGTCTGTGCGTGTGTGAAGGTGTGGGTATGGATGAGGTACAAGTGGGAAAATGGAAAGAGGTGTGCGAGTGTGTGTGTGTGTGTGTGTGTGTGTGTGTGTGTGTGTGGGGGGGGGGGGGGGGGGGGGGGGGGGGGGGGGGGGGGGGGGTGGAATAATGGAGTTTTTTGGGTTTTTTTTTTTTTTTAGTGTGTGAGTGTGCGCGCGCGCGCACATGCGTGTGTGAATGATAGAGTGGGGAAGAGAGGGTGATTTGGGTTTGTAAAAAGAAAGATACGGTTGGATTGGAATCGGTGAAAGAGAGAGAGAGAGAGAGGGGGGGGGGGGGGGGGGGGGATACCGTCACTCTCCCCCTCCCCCTCCCACACGTGCGCGAGCAGGCACACTCAGATCCTATGCTGCTATTTCAGTTGCTGCTGCTCAACTTTGAAAATTCAGTTATGTTTGTTTATTTGTTCATTTATTATTCATTTATTTGATCGTTTATGTATTATTTAACACAGTATCCTTCAATTAGTGTTGACACCTCGTGCTGTTTAAAGCACACTTGACCGGGGGAAGTCGTACGACAGCTGTTGATTACCGATGAGTTACGAATTCCCGAATAATAAAATTCAATATGAATTAATAAAAAGACACCTGGAGAAAATGAGTGCAAGAAAAAAATAATACATAAATTACAAAAAAAAAAAAAAAAAAAACACCTACGAGAAAATGTGTAGGAAAACGAGAACACACTTCTTCTCGAGCCAATTTCGTGGCTTCACTATATCGCAAGTATCACCAGCACATCAATCAAGATCCTCATTCACCTAGTCCTCGTACAGACAAGAAACACGCAGAATAAAGGAACGTCTCTATGAATGCAAGTTCCAAGCTTGACCTCGTCCGGCTGACACACGACAGTCTCAGAACTCTTGACTAGTAGGGCAAAGTGACTGAAGATCAGGATATTCAACGCCATGAAGAGAGAGCCTTGGCTGTCGTCACTACCTACGGCTAAGAGGGATTCTTCAGATTTTCGCGGGACACGTAGGATCGGTGATGAAGACCTGGGGCAGCAAACAGAACAGAGCCTACAAACGAAGAATTCCTCCAGTAACACTGGGGATGGACTGGACACACGCTGTGCAAGCCTCCGCCCAGCGACACAAGGCAAACCCTCGTCTGGAATCCACTGGAGAAAAGGGAGAGAAGCCGTTCAGGAAATATTCATTGGGCCATGACCTGGAGTCACAAATGTAAGACAGGTAGCATCGGAGAGGTCGGTTTATAACCGAGGTGGCTGGACAACGCTAGCTAGCGGTCTATGTATCAGGTGAGCCAACAGGCGGAACTGAAGTGAGGCAATTTATGCACTTATCCATCACAGCAGAAGAGATCTGAGGACACAAATTTCACCTCTGTTGAAGACTGGTGCTGCCTTTGGATCTTGAACACTGTCACACAAAACAGTGACAACAGAAACAATTTCACCTAACTTCGGTATCGCCGATATGAATGGAAATCTTGATGAGACTCGGAGATATAAACTGGACATAATGAACAATGAAAGGAGACTCATAAAATCATGTTGAAACAGTTACATTCACGCAATTCCAATACAATGGTGCTTGCGGTACCCAGTCTTCTAGCATACTTGAAGACAAGAGGCACATGCAAATCAAACTAAGAAACGTCCCTAAACAATTCCTGTCGTCAGCAAGGACTTTAGTGCACGGCATTCCATCGGTCGATATCATGTTGTCTAGTAAAAGTGTACACATACGTGCTTGTGAGCACACTAAGTGTAATCATTCAACTGGAGCAATGTAACTGTTCTTTCCTTTCCCCCCCCCCCCCCCCCCCCCCCCCCCCCCCCCCTCCCTCAGCCATGAATAAAAGAGTAAAATAAAAAGTATGTAAAATAATATAAAACATCAAGAAGCGGACTTTCAAAGAAAGCAGGACTATTAATTTCAGTCCGTTTTCGTCAACCTATTCTTCGTTTCTTGACTAAATTTTTACCGTTATCATCGGAGAGACTTTTTGTGCATGTTACCGTTTTAGCACCACCTTTAAGATACCTAACTATGTGGATGAAATGTTGACTCTCGCCCTTCTCTTTACTTTCTGATTTTCGAGCACCTCAAGGAGAAAAAAAAAACACTGGTGATAGCTTTCATGTTATAATGTTAGTATACAATGATCACCGTCGAACAGTATCTGTCTGACCATAAATGCCGTCCTTCTTGGGGCTCTTCCTACAAAGGGATTTTTGTAAACAAGTTGGTGGCAAAACATCTCCACGCATCGACCTGCAATTAAGTGCACATGATCTTCGGAATTCACTTTAAGCCAGAACTGAGTGTCAACGCCGTATAAAGTAGAGCACTTGTCCTTAATTACAGTCAATCAAAAGACTTATCATGAACGACTTCGGCGATAACCACAGAGGTAAACACCAGCATGCTTGTGTGTGGGTAATAATACACGGCCTTTTAAGGAGAACTGCATGCGCGATCGGCAGGCACTAAACTCGCTACCAACATGGGCCGGCACTTTACCACAGGATGCCTGTCGTTTCGCCTAACGTCGTTCTGCCTACCCTCTGATCTTGACGATGTCAATCCTACCCGCTGGTTTTAAGTCCCATCTGCTGTCCTTTCGCCCACAGAATGGGAGACGTTTTGTTTATCAACTATCATCGACTTCTCCAGCCGTCTTTCAGTGAAAGTAAGCCGTTCCTGAAACGCTCACATTAAACGTTTTCTATGTTTTAAAAAAAAAATTCCCAGTTTATCTTTGATTTACTTTTATCTGTTTTTTTTTTTTTAATTTTTAGTGAAGTGATAACACACTACTGCTACCATTTTGTTCAGCGTCAGTTTTAAATGTTGGTTCCACAGGTTTTACTGTGCAAAGTTCATGTTGTGGAGTGCTTCGTTGCTTGTCAAACAACGACATTCGATCCTCATTTATAAATAAAACGACCGGTTAGGAATTTTCAGCATTTACACTGACAGACTTGAACCCCGCAATGAACTGGGCGATTTACGGGTTATAATGATGGCATACTATAAATAAATACTTTTATTCTTTCTACATTCTCTCTCTCTCTCACACACACACACACAAATACTGGCCCTCCTCCCTCTTTATCAAATTTTTAACCCTTCTCCGTCTCCTCGCTCTGTCCCTTCCCCCGCCCCTGTTCCCACTCCTCTCCATCTCATTATTCCCTCTCTCCCTCATCTCCTCACGCCCTCACTTCCCCACTATCCCCCCCCCCCTCCTCCCCCCAGTTTTCCTCCTCTTCCTCAGTCTCTCTGCCCCCCCCCCCCCCCCCCCCCCCCCCCCCCCCCCCATAGTTCGCTCCCTCTCTTCCTCAGTCTCCCTGGCTCGCTTCTCCACAATCCTCCTTAGTTTCCCTCCCCTCTTTCTCTATGCAACTCTGAACTACAGAAGGTTTTTTTTTTTTGCTGTTTTGTTTTTCAGCTCAGTGCTATCCAATCTCTTTCACTTAACCCCTTCCTGCTTTCGCCCTCACAAACCCAATGTCATTCTCTCTCTCTCTCTCCCCCCTCCCCCTCCCTCCTCTCTCTCTCTCTCTCTCCCCCAACCCTTTCTCTCCCTCCTCCTCTATCTCTTTACTCACACATAAAAAAGCACGAAGAAGCGCAGTCATCCCGACAGACAGAGAGAGAGGCCGACGCAAGCGGACAGACACACGGAACTGGCTGTGGGTAACAACTGACAACGTCGGTCGACAGGGACACAGACGAGCAGACAGGCCCTCGGCGGAAAACTGACAAGTCGGCTGGAGACACTCGTTCTGCGAGCGGAGACGGCGCTGACAGGATGACCGATTTCAGCCCTGGGAAACAGGGGAAAGGGCGCGGGGTGGGGATGGGGTAGGGGTGAGGGGTACTTTTTAGTTTTCATGATGGGGAAGGGGGGGATATTCGTGGTGTGTGTGTGTGTGTGTGTGTGTGTGTGAGAGAGAGAGAGAGAGAGAGAGAATGCGAGTGCGTGCGTGCATTGTGTGTGTGTGTTCGCGCGCGCGCACGTGTGTATATATCATTGACAAACTTTAGAATCCGTTAATCACAGACATTCTACACAGAACTGACAAGACAGAAATTTTCGATTTCCTTTTAGTTATTTTATCGAAAAGCCATTGGGAGGGGGTCATAAAAACTCCATGTAAAATTCTACAGTATATATCCAGTGGAAACAAAGCTAGAGGATGGTAACAGTCGACAACTCTCGACAACTCTCCTAAATTCAAGACCCCTGACAAGTGCCCCTGGTAGTGGTTGTTGCGCATGTGACCTCCCTGGTTTCCAAGGCAATCAAAGCGGTGTTGTGGCATGGAGCCGCCCTGGTTGCCGAGAACAGTTGTGGCAATGCAGTCCACTTTTTGATGCAGACACTGAAGCAGCTGATCGATCGAGAGTAGCATGAGGAGGGCGACGCTGCTGAACCCCAACGTCCTAGTTCTCTCACACGTGTTTCATCATCGGTTCAGATCCGAACTGTTCGATAGCCACTGGATTCCGCTGACCCTGGCTAGCCGGTTGAAGGCATTCACTACTCTTGGAGCGATGGGGGGGCCTGGTACTGTTGACTTAGAATACTGCATTTCAGCAAATATCCTCGAGGGCTGGAAAATGTAGGACTGTTAGTTCTCATTCAGGTGCCCAGGCAGCCATTTTTTTTTTTATCACGTACCTGTCAAGGGCAGCAAATGCTCATTCAGGTGCCCATCGAGGGCAGCTAGTTCTCATAGTTGCCCATTAGGGCAGCAAATTCCCATTCAAGTGCCCATCAAGGGCAGCTAATTCTCATTCAGCTGCCCGTTAAGGACAGCTAATTCTCATATAGTTGTCCATCAAATGCAGCTAATTCTCATTAGGTGGCTATCAAGGGCAGCTAATTCCCATTCAGATGCCCGTTAAGGAAGCTAATTCTCATTCAGGTGCCTATCAAGGGCAGGTAATTCCCATTCAGATGCCCATTAAGGACAACTAATTCTCATTCAGGTGCCTATCAAGGGCAGGTAATTCCCATTCAGATGCCCATTAAGGACAACTAATTCTCATTCAGGTGCCCATCAAGGGCAGCTAATTCTCATTCAGATACCTATCAAGGGCAGCTAATTCTCATTCAGATACCTATCAAGGGCAGCTAATTCTCATTCAGATACCTATCAAGGGCAGCTAATTCTCATTCAGGTGCCTATCACCAGGTCAGTTATCAACTACATGACAGACAAATGTCCTATGACGTGTGCTGACCCCACTCCACACCTCTGACAGTCTCCACCAAAACCATTACTTTCGAGAACACCGGCATCTGCAAAACGCTCTCCAAGACGTCTCCAGACTCTTAAGCGTCCATCAGCTGGTTCCAGGCAGAAGCACAACTCATCTATCAACAAGACATCAACCCACTGCTGACGTTGCCATCTCACATGTTGAGAGCACCAGGCTCGGCGGGCAGATCGATGATCAGCAGTCGGTGTTGGTCTGCAGACTGGATGCCTTGCATTGAAGTTAGTGTCGTGGAAGTGGGTTTGGAACAGTTTAATAACTTACAACAGGTGAATTGCAGCTCGAAGACGATGCCTAGTGTCGTTTGTAGTCGCACTCCTTTGCTGCAAGGCCGGCCTCTGGATAAAGCTGTCCTTCCTTGGTGTGTGACATTTGACCGACCAGTACCCTATCTCTGCTGCAGTCTGCTTGGAACTGCTGCCATAGTCTGTTGATGATGGAGTGGATCACCTGCCGTACAAAAACGCTTCTCTTTTTTTTCTTAGCCATACGACTGCTCTTGCTCTGTGAAAGTTGTACAGTTTTTGTCGTGGAGGCATGTTTTTACTGTACATTATTTCGCTGGTATGTCTGCTTCAAAAGCCACGAGGTAAGCACACGTTATGGCTCGAACCCCGTTTTTTCCTTGACGTGTTTTTGCACCCGTTTCATCGGATTTGGATGACCGCCCCGTTTTCCTCAGAGGCAGTATGTTTTCTACGTATTACCATGGCGCAAAAAAGCTACTGTGTCCAAAATATTCAAATTGAAACATACATTGTTTAAACCAAAACGAAAACGACAAAAAAAAAAGTTATTGCACCCTTGCACTTTGGCAAATGCATACATATATACATATAGAGTGAAAGAGAGGGAGAGAGAAAAGAGAGAGAAAAAGAGGATGGGGAGGGAGGGGGAGGGATGCGGAGAAAGACGGGGAGACAGACAGATAGCGTAATGTATAAAGCGCATTCTGTCTGTCTGATTGTCTCAGTATCTGTCTCTGGTTTTCATAGTGACTCAGCATTCCGAGGTGATCAGCAGTCAATCATTTCTATGACAGAAAGTCGCATCAGTCATATTTTTTTTTCATGAGACCTCATGGTGAAGCGAAGCAGTGACGGGATTTCAAGAGCATCACACACGCCTCGCCCTTAGCGTTCATGTAAATACATCGTGCTCGTTGGGACTGACATAACGTCACTCATAGACACTGCCCAGCAGATTCCATGAAAACCTGGTTGAGAAATGATCCAATTTTTTTTTTTCAAGTTCTGAAAGATATTCGTTTTATTCTTCTCGACTGATTCAAAATCTTACAGAAGAAAGCAACTTTGAGCAACAAGTTTTAGTCCATTTCAGAAAATCTGCTTTAAAAAGTTATGGATTTTTCAAAAGCTGTGTACAGAGTTGACTGTGACGAGGTGACAGCCGTAGTAAGTCCCTAGTGCTTGATTGGTCCATAAGCAACGTATGGTTTGATGTGCTGCTGCCTGTCAGCCGGAGCAGCTCAGTTGGAAGAACGTTTAACTGAAAACCCAAACATCCCACAACTGGATCCTAGAATCATTTTTGTTCATCAAAGAGATTCGAATCGGGTGTGAGGCCGAAGACAAAGATGAGGTGGGGGTGGAGAAGGGAAGACAATCGGGGTAAGCTGGATTGGGGGAATGGATGGCAGGGGAGGGATCGGGGACGGGGGTGGGATGGGGTAGATGGAGGAGATGACTGGTGAACGAAAGGAAGGGAGAGGGGGGAGGGGACAGACGGGAGAAGGAAGGAGACAAAAGCCAGGGGGTAATGTAGGGGGTACGGAAGGACTGTGGAGGAGGGGGCAGGGGCTGGTAAACGAATTAATCGGCCTCTGTCCGCCATGAAGGGTGTGCCATCATGGTTGTACAATGCCTCCGCCCCCCTTCCACACACACACACACACACACACACACACACACACACACACACACACACACTGAGAGAGAAAGACTGGGAGATACTGTGTGTGGGATGATCTGGGGAGTGGGGAAGGTGTGCGGTTCGACATGAGCCTGCAGAGTCTCGGTCATTAGTCACTATTCTCAAGCCCTTATCTTTTCCCATTAACTACTTCATTACGGGGAAGGGAAAAGAGAGAGAGAGAGAGAGAAGGGGGGGGGGGGGGGAAAAGAGAGAGGGGGGGGGGAGATAGAAATAGTGAAAGGAAGGAGAGAGAGAGAGAGAGAGAGAGAGAGAGAGAGAGAGAGAGAGAGAGGGAGGGGAGGCTATTTGGGGCGTGGGGTGGAGCAGAGGTCCGGTATCTGCCAAGTCTAGATTTTGAGATACTAGTTTGAAGTCTTTGATTACCTTGTTCCACTGAGTACTGAACTGGGAGGTGGGGAAAAGAAAAAAAGGTGGAAGAGAGGGTGGGAGAAAGGGTGGAAGAAAGGAGAAAAGATGTGAAAGAGAGAGCGAGAGAGCGAGACTGACAGAGACAGAGAGAGAGAGAGAGAGAGAGCACAAAACAAGCTCGACGGTACTCCCATATACAAATATAATAATATTGGTATTTTATATAGCGCCTATCCTCGGTCACAGACCAAGTTCTAAGCGCTTTAAACTAAACACACTACCTCACTCACTCAACGGGCTGCCTACCCAGGTAGAGCTGGTCGAAGAGCAGTCTACTGGCGCTCATTCAGTCGTTTCCCGTACCATTCAAACATCAGTCACTCATTTTCATTCATCTCAATCATTCCTCCAGTTTCTCACATTGGGTGCATGCGATATTTTATACGTGTCCTCCATTTGCACCGGTACACGATGGCACACGATAACAGTAAGTGACAATTTTTGTGGTTTGGTAATAAATACCAGGCGGCTATCTTCAATCTACATCAATTTTGCCCAGGGCAGCGGGACCCCCCCCCCCCCCCCCCCCCCCCCCCCCCCCCTGTTCTTTTCGATTTTCAACTGACGTGGGTTCTTTAATGTGTGCAGGGGGGCCACGAAGGCACAGGGGTCCGACTCGCTTATAGTCCCCATCCGATGGACTTGACGTTCAGTTCGATTTGTCATTCAAACTGGGAAAAGAAAGGGCGAAAAGGCAGGGCTCGAACCCACGCACTTCTCACACGTTGGATTCGCAGGCGAACATCTTAACCACACTGCCACCTTTCCTCCTATATACATGGACAGACACGTGGCACAAAGTCATAAACAAACGCACTCACACGCTCACGCACACACACACTAATGACTGTTGCTGATGAATAACTGTCAATATTTGTACCGTCCTTCACTCGAACACTCATCACGAAACGTTATCTCTTCGCCATTAATTTCTTATTTACACGTTCATCACTAAACGGGCATAAATACTAAGACTTTGTTATCAAGCTTGCTTTACTCATACATTGCGTGTGTCGCACCGCGAGTTATTCACTATTTGATTATGCATGTAACCTGACTTTCACGTGCTTTATCTATTGAATCATATTCTTTTTTGCACAATTTCTAAATTGACCCCCATTTGTTTAGATATGTATGTGCGTGCAACCGTGCCTGCGTGTGTGTGTGTGTGTGTGTGTGTGTGTGTGTGTGTGTGTGTGTGTGTGTGTGTGAACAGAATATTTTATCTAAAGTAACTAACAGAAGAGAGGTGAACATGGCTATTTTTTTAGTATACACATTTAGTAAGATATAACCGATTTTTGTAGGTGAGGTTTCTGTTGGTGGTCGTACAAAGAAGTCGAAGTTTGACAACTGTTGGAAATCTATAATAAATTATTAAATATACATAAGATAAACATCGTACATTATAGATTAAGTGTGTGTGTGCGTGTGCGTGCGCGCGCGCGCGTCCGCGTGTGCGCGCGCTTCTGTATGTGTGAGTACGCGCGCGCGTGTTCGTGCGTGTATGTGTGCACGTGCGAGAGCTCTTCTTGTTTTAAAACTGTCATATACATTATTACAGTGTATTTTCCCTCCTGGATCTCAAACGAATTTGTTTGTGTGAAAACAATTATTTGTTTGTTTGCCGCCTCCTCTACCTTGCCCTTAAAGTTGACGTTACTCCCACACTGCTGTTTGAGCCACACACAATCTAGGCCGCTCTGAGGCAACCATCAACAGGCGACACTGCGCTGCACTTTACTTAAGTGATGTTCAATGCTGTCCGTTCTGGTCTCACACTCTCTCGTGACGTGAAATACTACCGAGCCTGACGACAATAATTCCTTCGACGTAGGACAGCGTTAGTACCCCCCCCCCCTCTCTCTCTCTCTCTCTCTCACACACACACACACACACACACACACACACACACACACACACACACACACACACACACACCTCCTCTTCCCCATTAGCATCGAGGGAGATGGGCGTCCAGACAGCATCGTTTTGTTTTACTTTTTACTTCAATATGTGTTCAGACGCCATTTCTTTACCTTACCTTTTTATCCAAGATGCATGTTCACGGAGCGTTGTATTTCTTTTTCGGTTGTTAAACTGCAGATGAATGTCAGCATAACTTTGTCTTACTTTTTACCACATGTATGTTCAGACGGCATTACTTGTTCTACTTTTTTTTCTTGCGGAGATAGCACTGCTTTGTTTACGTTTCACTAAAAAATGTCAATTCAGACAAAACTACCTGTCCCTATTTTTCTTTTTTTATTAGAGAGGTAAATTCAGACAGCAATACCTTTTCCTTCTTCTTACTTAGATGTAAATTCAGATGGCAGTACCTTTTACTTCTTAAACAACAATATGAACTCAGACAGCAATACGTTTCCTACTTCTTACGACAAATGTAAGTTCATACAGCAAAAACTTTTCCTACTTTCTACGACAGTTGTAAATTCCTTCTTTTTACGTTTTGTCAGTTAAGACAGCATTATTTTTTCCTACTTTTTACAGCAGAATACGTTCAGACAGCATTACCTTTTTTCTACTTTTTACGACAGGTTTGATTTCAGACAGCAGTATCATTTCCTTCTGCCACAGATGTCAGTTCAGACAACAATGTCTTTTCCTACTTTTTACTTACTACAGATGTCAGTTCAGACAACAATGCCCTTTCCTACTTTTTACTTACTTCAGATGTTTAAGTTCAGACAGCAATGCCTTTTCCTACTTTTTACATACTACAGATGTTAAGTTCAGACAACAATGCCTTTTCCTACTTTTTACTTACTACAGATGTCAGTTCAGACAACACTGCCTTTTCCTACTTTTTACTTACTACAGATGTTAAGTTCAGACAGCAAATGCCTTTTCCTACTTTTTTTTTTTTTTTAACTTACTACAGATGTTAAGTTCAGACAGCAATGCCTTTTCCTACTTTTTTTTTTACTTACTACAGATGTTAAGTTTCAGACAGCAATGCCTTTTCCTACTTTTTTTTTTACTTACTACAGATGTTAAGTTCAGACAGCAATGCCTTTTCCTTCTTTTTTTTTTTTTTTTTTTTTTTTTTTTTTTTTTTACTTACTACAGATGTTAAGTTCAGACAGCAATGCCTTTTCCTACTTTTTTTTTTTTTTTTTTTTTTTTTTACTTACTACATGTTAAGTTCAGACAGCAAATGCCTTTTCCTACTTTTTTTTTTTTTTTTTTTTTTACTTACTACAGATGTTAAGTTCAGACAGCAATGCCTTTTCCTTCTTTTTTTTTTTTTTTTTTTTTACTTACTACAGATGTCAGTTCAGACAACAATGCCTTTTCCTACTTTTTTTTTTTTTTTTTTTTTTTTTTTTACTTACTACAGATGTTGTAAGTTCAGACAGCAATGCCTTTTCCTACTTTTTTTTTTTTTTTTTTTTTACTTACTACAGATGTTAAGTTCAGACAGCAATGCCTTTTCCTTCTTTTTTTTCTTACAGATGTCAGTTCAGACAGCAATACCTTCTCCTATGTTTTACTACAGAGGTAAGCAGAGACAGCAACACCTTTTTTTTTCTTTTACTTTTTATCACAGCGTAAGTTCACACTGCATTACCATTTCCAATTTTTTCATTACAGAGGTAAGCTCAGACAGCGATACCTTTTCCTACTTTCTACCACAGATACAAGTTCAGACAACAATACCTTTGCCTACGTTTCACTACAGATTAAGTTCAGTCAGCAATAGATGGGAAAGGGTGGGAAAAATGTAGGGAAAAAGATGGCGAAAAGGGTAAAGGCAAAAGAAAAGGATAGGGGAAGAAAGCAAGAAAGTGTTGGAAAAGGCAGAATGGGGATGTAAGTAGGAAATCCTGCGGAAAAATTAAAACGGAAAAGGAAGGAAAGTGTCAAACATTATGAACAACACGAAGGAAAGTGTGTGAATAGGCACTAAGGTGTAGCTGAAGGCATGCAAAAGGTAGGAAAGTGCGGGGAAGGTATGAAAATAAGTGGAAAAAAAGTGTCAGAAATGAGGGGAAAGTGTAGAAATGGCATGAAAATGAACGGGAAAGTATAAAATGATAGAAACATGTAGGAAAGGTATGAAAGATAACTGGGAACGCGTAGGAAAAATAATAAAAACGCAGGAAAGGATGGAAGAGTGTGAAAACACATGTTGAAATAGAGGGGAAAATGTGTAATAAAAAAAAAAGTAGGAAAGTATAAGACAGTATGAAAAAAAAATAGAGGAAAAGATAACGTTTAGGAAAGACACGAAAAGTAAGCGGGAAATCTTAGGGGGAAATAGGAAAGTGAAGGACAAGAGGGAGATATACAAAAATGCAGGAAAAAATACGAAAATAATGGACAGGTAAGGGGAAAAAGGAACATGGGAAAGTGTATGAAAGATAGGAAAAATGGGACAAAAGCTTTGGAAACTAGAAACAGTGCAGGAAAACACTGAAACACATGACAAGTACGTGAAGAAAGTACAGGGAAAGATACAGAAGGAAAGATAAGGGAATAAGTGTAGAGAAGGTATGACAACGTTAAGTGAAAAAGAAAGTGAAGAAGGATGTGTAGAGAAGGTATGACAATTAAGTGAAGAAAGTACAGGGGAAGTTGTAGAGAAGGCATGACAATTAAATGAAGCAAGTACAGCGAAAGGTAGGGAAAGTGTAGAAATAGGGGGAAGGTGAAAGGTAGGAAAGTGTAGGAACAGATAGGGGGAAGGTGAAGGAAAGATATCAAAAGTAGGAAAGTGTAAGAAAAAGATATGAAAGTGTACGAAATGGTTGGAAAAGCACGAAAAATAAGTGAAGAAGTGTCGGAAAACATTGGAAACTGTAGGAAAGGTACGAAAACTTGCAACAGAAGTGTAGAAATTGTAACAAAATGAAAAAACTTTTGAAAGAAAAAAAAAATGGGAAAATGTAGGAATAGAAGGAAAATATAAGAACAGATAGAATATTAAGGAAAACACGAAAAAGTGTAGAAAAGGTATGAGACCTAAGTGTAAAGTTGCAGGAAAGCTTTTTTTTTTTTTTTTTTTTTTTTTTAAGACAAGAATGTGCAGGAACGGTATAAAAGACATGTGAGAAAAGTGTACGAAAAATCAAGAGAGTACAGGAAAGGTATGAGAAATAAGTAGGAAGTATAGAAAAAAAGAAAGTGTATAGAAGTGTACAGAAAGTGTAGGAAATATATGAAAAATACGGGCAAAGCGAAGGGAAAAAAAAAAGAAAGTGCATGAAAAGAACTAAAAAATAAATGGGGAAAGTGAACAAAAAGGAAAATGTAGAAGAAGAAGTGCAAACTAAATATGAAAGTGCAGGAAAAGTGAAGAAAAAGTAGACAAAAATATGGTACAGAGTTAGAGTAAAGATTGGGAACAAAAAGTAGGAAAGTGTGGGTTGGTAGGAAAATGAAGGAAAGGGGGGGGAAAATGGTAGAGAAAAAAAGAGGGAGAACACTAATGCAGAAAGGCATATGAAAGGAAGAAATGACGGAAACTGAAAGACATAAAGGTAGAAATGTATGACAAAGTATAGAAGAGTAGCCTACATAAAAACGCATGAAAAGGAATAGTAAAGTTTTGGATACTACTACTAATAATAATGAGGACAATTTCTACAGCGCCCATCCTAACAACGTAGGCTACAGGGCGCTTTACAAGTTTTAATAATTCAACGTCTAAAACAGACACACACACACACACACACACACACACACACACACACACACACACACACACTTCTGCGTTTTTACAAGGATACTGTGTGGGAAGAGTGGAAAAATGGGTTGAAAAGCGTTTCAAAATGTAAGATGAAAAAAGGTAAGGAGATTTTACAAAGTTGGGAAAAAGGACAGTGAAGAAAAATGCGGAGCAATGGTAGGATAAGTATAGAAAAAAAATGCTCAGGAACTGTGGAAATGTAAAAAACTAGAACAAAAGCAAACAGAGAGAGAGAGAGAGAGAGAGAGAGTGTTAAGAGTTGAAACTAGTACGAGTAATGAAGAATGTGTAGGAAAGGTACAGAAAAAGGTAGGAAACAGCAGACAAAGGCATGACATAAGGTAACAAACAGTCTACATGGTAAAATGATAGGAAAGTGGAGAAAAAATACCTAACATAGAAAAATGTACAAACAGATTGGGAAAGAGTCAGGAAGTGCAAGGAAAGTGGAGAAAAATGGAAAGAAAGACAGGTAAAGTAAGTGTGTGTGTGTGTGTGTGTGTGTGTGTGTGTGTGTGTGTGTGTGCGCGTGTGCGCGCGTGCGTGTGTAAGGTAAGTATGAAAATGACAAAAGAATCAAGGAAAGAGTAGAAATGGCAAACTGTTAAGAACAAACGCGTAGAACAGAAAAGCGCAGGTAGCCGCAGGAAAGTGTATTAAGTGCTAGAGCAAGGTTCACACTGAATTACCTTCATAACTTTCCCAAACTTTTCTTGGCCCAAGACCCATTTTACTCAAGACCTCAAATTACTTACTATTTCAAAGTAACATTTTTGGAGCGATTGATTTTACCTTGATAAAAGCGCAATACTCATCAAGAATTGTAACTCTGCTCTACAAAGTGAAACTGTCCAAAACTGTTAATCGTCCCTAAACCGCAAAAGAGCAACTGCTCGCCATGCTTACAGCTTTCAGACCACCAAATGCTTCCTTTCAATTAATTCTCTTTTCCTGATTCGTGCTTTCGTCTTTCATCAGCCTACTGATGACTATACCTCTGCCTGGATTCTCAACACCGAAATCGCAATTTCCCTCAAACTTTCTCAACTCGATGCCATTTCTCCCCGACTTTCCCTGTTGGGGAAGTAAAGGGTCCTTTAGTGTTCCGAAACTTTCCCAACCGGTATGAACTCTGTAGAGGGAAAAGTGGGTTTGTTCAAGAACGCTAGGAAACAGAGAAGGAAACAGGAAAAGGAAAGAAACCGAAATAGGAAAGTTAAGCGTAGAAAACCATAGGAAAGAGTAGGCGGAAACGTTGAGAATCACGTAGATAGGGAAACCAAGAAACGGTATCACTGGCTGTACGGGTCTCCGGGGCCCTGTGGGTATTAGCAAAGCGAGGGCCTCGTTTTGACCATTATGCAAAACAGCGCGGTGTCAGTGTCGCGTGGACCTGCCCATGAATTTGTCTTGTTTGCCCTCTGCGCTCGCGACATGTTGGAAGTTAACGTCAGCCCGTGTCGGGGCTGTGTGTGATGCGGAAAACCAAGGAGAGTAGTTGACTGCAGTTGGGATCCCTTTGCTTTTTGTCCCCCCCCCCCCCCTCTCTATTTCTTTTTCCCCTGTCTCCGTTCTGCTCTGTAGGTCTTACCATCTCTTTGCCTCTTATCCCCGCCACTTATTTGTATTTCAATATTTTGCGTCTACCCTTCCTGAGGTGGGTTCAATTAATCTTGTTTAGAGCCAAGCCAAACGAGGGGCCATGTCTGGGCTGTCACTTAAGGCGGACGTAGATGTGGAACTTGTATACATGAAAAACAACAACAACAACAACAACAAAAACCCTACTGCCTGCAAACTTCTCTCATTCTTTCACTACCTTTTGCAATTCGTTTACCTGCATTCATTTATTAACAGGTTGTCCACTTCCTCTCTTTGCCGTTTCTGTGGTCTTAACTTCAGTGCTGCTGAAGCGGGCTCCCCACAGCCTTTCCTACCCATCCCAATACACAAGCACATCCAGACTTGTTCTTTGGAAGGTAGAGAACCGTTTGTCCGAAGTCCGTTATCGTCAAACGACCTCTCTGGGCCACTCACCACGTGATAACCAGCATGCGTCCTCAGCGACTCCAGCAAGGACAAGCAATTGGACCTTGTGCTGCGAGTCACACTCTCTCTCTCTCTCTTTTTCGCATACTCTCATTCTTGTCATTTTAAATTTTGTCAACACACTCACATACAGAAATGCCAACGTGCATGCGTACACACATACGTATGTGAGACGGCTCAAATGCCTTTTTTGTTTTTTTTTTGTTTTGTCAAGATGGACTCTGCATTCCTAATTTTCGCCACGCGCGCGTATAGACACACACAACACCACACAAACAACAACAACAACACACACACACACACAGACAGCTTGCATGCTTTTTTCAGTTATGATAGACTCCGTGTTTTTATTTTTCGGCGGCAATTAGCAAAATTACAGAGCGATGATGATAACGTCGGGCAAATTGCATTTGTTTTAGACTGTGCTGCATTATCGATTTCTTGTTTCTTTTCTTTTCTTTTCGTCCGTCTCTCTGTCCCACGCGTTTGATCGCTCTCTCTCTCTCTCTCTCTCATACACATACCTCTCATTTGATCTCTCTCTCTCTCTCTCTCTCTCACACACACACACACACACACTACACGACGTTTCTGGGTGTGGCTGTGGGTGAGCTTGCCAGAATTGGTGGCAAAGGAGTGATGTCACTAACAGGAAACGGAAGGGGAGAGAGAGAGAGAGAGAGAGAGAGAGAGAGAGAGAGAGAGTAATGTGATCAAATTATTTGACGGTGGGATATAGTCTCATTCTCTCTCTCTCTCTCTCTCTCTCTCTCTGTGGAAAAGCAACAACAACAAAAGAAAGAAAAAACAAAACAAACAAGAGAAGAAAAAAAATCGAAAGAAAAAAATAGCGCGCGCGCGCACCCACTCACCCAACCACCCACACCAGCTTACAGAACTCGGTATTACTGCGCTACATCACCATAACTCCACGTTATAACGGACTACAATCTAATCGCTTGATTTTGATGGATCGGAATTATTGTCCTACGCCCAAACGGTTTTCGAAGCGTTCTGTGCGTTTTTTTTTTCTTTTTTCTTTTTTTTTTTTTCCTTTTTCTGCCGCTTGCAAGGGCAAGAATGACTGACTGTGCCATCGGCGAGTTATAAAAGACCGCTGTCAAGGGCTGTAATCCGTAATTCTAACTTTTTCGTCTCCAGTGACCGTTCATGCGTTGTAAGCGCATTCGTCCAAACAGGGGCAAAAAAGCACTGCTGACGACTGCGTTGATCTCACGAGATGAACCAATGGATTATTGCGGCCGCCGTTCGCTGTGAGTGGATTTTGTAACTTTATCATAATAATCGCGATTGATAAATCCTTATGTCAGGGTCTCTGTGGTGATTTACAGACTCCATTTTGGAAGGTGTGGAAGGGTGGAAAGTGGGCGAGGTGTGTGTGTGTGTGTGTGTGTGTGTGTGTAACAAATAGCCAAGGGACGTCACTGGTGATCAGCCGGGCCATAAACAAACACAAGGGACGATATATAAACAAATGACTAGACTAAAAACGATACCTGGAAAATCCACTTGGCGTCCTTCCAATGGATGAAGTTCGCAACTTGTTCCGGTTTTTTTTGTTGTTTTGTTTTGTTTTGTTTTTGTTTTTTTTTTTTTTAAGATGGGAATGTTGCCGTGGAAAACGGACGTCAAGCGTAATTATTGTGTTTATGTTGTTCTGTGTTTTATGTCGTTGCTTTTTGTTTGCAGGGTCATTTATCTATATATCCATTCATGCGATCGTTCATTCATTTTCTTGTTTTGTCATTTGTTTGATTAAAAAAAAAAAACACTTAACACAAAACAAAAACAAAAACAAAAGAGATATAAGTTTTGCTCGCATGGCAAAACACTGTAACGCACACAACTCTAGAATGTAAGCTACTTGAGGTACCCGTTCACCTTACTCACACACAGTCATGAAAGAATTAACGTCTTTGATGTTCTATTTTGTTCATTTAGATTTGTTCATTTATTTATCTATTTATTCATGAAACAATTCTCAATTATCCATTCACTTGTCTCCTTGCTCGTCTATCCAGCGATTCGTCAACTGATTTATCCGGGCCCATTTCACGATGTATTGATGATCAGTGGGTTGGACAGAGAAACAGAGACACAGAGAGAGAGAGAGAGAGAGAGAGAGAGAGAGAGAGAGAGAGAGACACAGGGAGAGGGGTGGGGTTGTGTGGGGATGACATCTCAACTTCCGTGCCCCCCCCCCCCCCCCCCCGCGCCACTCTTCCACTCTTTGCGGTGTCCACATACACCGCCACACCCTGCTTTGTCGAGCTGCAACCCATGCACCGCAGTCCATAGTGAGCAGCTGACATCACGTTGCCATGAGACAACCCACCGAAGGACACACTGCGCTGCTGCCGAATCGCTTCACATTAATCGCACACTATGGGCTGAGCGTTCTGATCTAGTACATACAGAGCGTTCCACCTTCCAAGCCTTCTCCCGATGACGATATATTTCTTAGTCGCTGCGTCAGCGTGAATGGGAGCACACACACACACACACACCTTCCCTTCCTCCCCCCCCATGGAGGGCACCACCCCCGTCCACACAGCGACAGTTCTCGTGAACTTGCCGGTACTGACAACTTCGACACGAACTGACCGTGGACATGGAGGGAGGAGGTGAAATACTGAGGTCACCGTGAGAGCAGGGCATGAACAGCCACAAACTTAGCGACTTTTTTCTTTGATGATAATCACTACGGATGAGCACGATAGCCAGCGACGTTACGCTCCGTACCATGGCGGCGGTGAGACTGTAGCACCTCCATCAAGGAGAGGATGCTGTGAACTGGGTTATCGGAAACAGCCTACCAAGTCGGCATTTACAGAGTTTGGTCTTAGATTGCTATCATTATGGTCCAGCTGACTACGCAGGTCTCTTCAGGGGCTTTCGCAGACAGGTGAAAAGTCCTGTCCTGCAATCAACAATGATAATCAACATAATGCAACAATTTCTAAGGCATACATCAATTTCAATAAGATGCAGTAAGTAGCCTACTGAACTTCTCAACGCCAACAATTCATGGCCATGACGAGAGCGTTGTGTGCATGCCCCTTTATTTTCACCTCAGATTTAAAGACAATGTACAAAACAAAAAAAGAAAAAGTCAACTAAAGCCAAGCATTAAAAAAAAAAGTCCTATACAAAACAGCGACACTGCAGGGTGGATAACGAGCGCGCAGTCTGGACTAACAGATCTCGGGAGATGTTATATAAAGCAGAAATCACCTGTAAAGCATTCACACTGCAATCGTTGCCTTCGTTTCGTAACGAGAGACCGACGGCCGGAATGAAGTCACGCGCATTTTTGGAGGGTGACCACGAAAAACAGATCCCGATGGAAAAAATCTCAATGCCTGGCCGCGAAAGGGTCAGTTAGTCTAGGATGGACTTGTGCAGTACAAACCCGGCCACAACATAGTTCTCACTGGTCCAGCAAAACACTCCGAACAGAGATGCGCGAGCGGATTTTAACCGATCAACTGACCCTAATACCCATGCCCCCCATCCCCACCCCCCTCTCTCTCTCTCTGAACTTGATCATCTGTGCCCCACAAAACCTCTGGTTTTCATATGGCAATAAAATATGTTCTTGTTCTTCTTCTTCTTCTTCTTCTCTCTCTCTCTCTCTCTCTCTCTCTCTCTCTCTCTCACACACATACACACACACACACACACTATCCCGAAAGAGTGGCATGTTGTTATCATCATCAACATCCACATCATCATAACAAAATAAATGAAGTCATGTTGGTGATGACAGTGATGATTACAGCCCTGCCATAACAATGATCTAAAACAGACTACTGAAATAGCTTGTCACATCAAGTTCACACAACAGTGAAAAGGCGCTTCTCTGACTTCGAGTGACTGGGGTAAAAACATGAAATAAAATAACTGGGAAAAAAGCAGACAGTTTTCACCCAGGCTAGGTACAAACTTTGAAAAGCGCTGCGTCTTTTCCGGGAAAAATAAATAATTTGGAAAAATCGTGAAAACTGGAAAGGTGCGTGTCAGGATCCCAACGCAGAGAGAGAGAGAGAGAGAGAGAGAGAGAGAGAGAGAGAGAGAGAGAGAGAGAGACTTACAAGCAATAAAGTTAATAATTTACTCAGCAAAATCTTTGTAACTCAACAATACCAACCAAGGTGGCAAACAGCGAAATTCCTGAACGAACGACAAAAACACAAGAAATGGATTTTTTCAGCACAAAGACGGACAGACTGACTGAGAGAGATTCCCTCTCTCTCTCACGAGACGAGAGAGAGCGAGAGAGAGAGAGCACACAAAACTCTCTAAAACTCGGGAAAAAAAAAAAAAAAAAACAACATCACAACAACAAAAATTAACGCGCACGCGCGCGCACACACACACACACACACACACACACACACACACACACACACACACACACACACACCGTAAAACGCCTCAACCACACACACAAGAGGCCTGAGGCGAGAAAGAAAACTGATGATACATCAAGAACTAGCACACCACCATAGTAATGATAACAACAAAACTGGAAAGCAGGTCAGGCGCCTTTTCGTGCCTCAAGAAAGGAAGCAAAACGTAAAAAAAAAAAAAAAAAAAAAAAAAAACGAAAAAAAAAGAGAGAAAAAGAAAAACACGACGTCTTAAACAAAAAACGAAAACTCGCCGTATAGCGCCGCATCACAAGGTGTTCGCACCAGACGTTTCGTTACGTACTCTACCCCCTCCCCCTCCATTTCCCCTTCTGCCCAGTCCTCCTCCTTCTCCTCCCCTGTCCAATCTCTCTCCTCCTCCTCCTCCTCTCTCTTCCTTCCGCGCGACCACTAACAGTGGCTTGCCAGTTCGCCACTTCTTGTCTTGCTTGTTCCCCCTACCCTTGCCCTTTCCCTTTTTGCCTCTCAACCCACCCACCACCCCCTCACCCTCCATGCAAAACCTTCCCCCTCCATTCTTCCTTCCCCCCCCCACTCCCCCCCCACCCTCCTTCCCAGCGCTTTTTTTCTCCTCCCTCCACTCCGACGCCCCTCCCAAAGGCAGCGCCGCGCGGTGGCAGACAAGGCCGTTAACCATTCGACTCTTCCGCCCGCCGACAGTGCGATGTAAAACGCGCGC
>JADBJO010000539.1:577500-590000 GCA_016801955.1 Conus betulinus | reverse complement strand
ACTCCGAAAAATGATCATTAATCAGTTTTGTAAGCACATGCCGTATTCTATCATGTTTATATGATCTGACAACGCGATGCCGTACTACATTTATAAAAATGTTATTGTACTCCAACATTTCTGTTGTGAATTATACTACAGCATTTATGTTGTGAATTATTATACTACAACATTTCTGTTGTGAATTATTATACTACAGCATTTATGTTGTGAATTATTATACTGCAACATTTATGTTGTGAATTATTATACTGCAACATTTATGTTGTGAATTATTACACTACAACATTTATGTTGTGAATTATTATACTGCAACATTTATGTTGTGAATTATTATACTACAACATTTATGTTTTGAATTATTATACTACAACATTTATGTTGTAAATTATTACACTACAACATTTATGTTGTGAATTATTATACTACAACATTTATGTTGTGAATTTATTACGCCTCTTTGTATTGATAGGTATGCGGGAGGTCAATTTTCATAAAAATCTTTGTCCTAACTTTGGGAAAAAGAAATCCATGCAATTTTGCGTTCACTCATTGAATCAAACGCTTGAAAACAAAAGAGAAAATAACAGAATTATAATTAAAGACACTGTTTAGTGCGCGCGTGCATGTGTTTGTGTGTATGTGTGTGAAACAGAGAGAGAGAGAGAGAGAGAGAGAGAGAGAGAGAGAGAGAGAGAGAGAGAGGGAGGGAGGGAGGGACCGACAGAGGGAGGCCCAAATACTTGGTCCGTTTCAAAAACAAAACAAAACAAAACGCCAACAGGATATTAACTTCCGGACGTTTTAAAATCAGTCAACCGTTAACGTGTGATCAGTTTCATGTGTCCCTCCCCCCCCACCCCCCTCACAAATTTTTTTTTCACCCCAAATACTAACATAGAAAAATGAATGAATGAAAAAAAAACATGAATGAATAAATCGAGACCCGCTTACTGGCTGACTTCAAAACTCATTCATTTACATCCTCCCCCCCCCCCCCCCCCCGGGGGAACGGATTAAGATCTGAACACAGAGTGGCAGGTATTGTATAACCAGCAAAGCAGCACTTTGCGTTCAAGGAATTTATGGCTGCTTTTAGTAGCGTGTTAACGTCTGCACAAGATCATTCAATGCTGCTCTCTCACATCTTTCTCTGAAAAAAAAGTCGCAGCGTTTATTAGTTAATTCGCGTAAAGTTTGCACAGAATCGCGAGCGCTCGCACAGACACAGATGCATATACATGCGCGCGCGCTGTCGCTCACACACGCACTCAAGCGCGCGCGCGCGCACACACACACACACACACACACTAAAGTAAATAATAAATCTTCATATGCTGGGCAATAAACTGTTCTTCGTTTAAACTCCCTTTATTTACTTATGCACTGTTCTGCAACCAAACAAACGAGAATAATATAAATCTGTCGTCGTCATTTGACAGGGAAAGTCCTTTTTGATGTTAAGAGGGCAAGTCAAATATGACGTAACTTTAAAAAAAAAAGTGTGATAGGAGAGAGAGAGAGAGAGAGAGAGAGAGAGAGAGAGAGAGAGAGAGAGAGAGAGAGAGAGAGACTTGAACTTTATGTCTTAATTTCTGCATGCAATGAAATAGCTTCTAAACAAAAAAATGTAGTAACAGATTAGACTGGTGCAGTTGACAGAGAGAGAGAGAGAGAGAGAGAGAGAGAGAGAGAGAGAGAGAGAGAGAGAGAGACAGACAGACAGACAGACAGACAGACAGACAGACAGACAGACAACAGAGAGGAAAGAGAAGAAAACATACATGAAAGCACACACAGAGACAAACACACAATGTTTGGTCATATGCTTTCCTTAATTCAAAACAGAATGACGTTAATCTTCAAAATGTACATTGGTGCGGTGGTTTTGTTGTTTTGTTGTTGTTGTTGTTGTTGTTTTGTGAGACAGAGAGAGAGAGAAAGTGGGAGAGAGTGAATGTGTGTGTGTGTGTGTGTGTGTGTGTGTGTGTGTGTGTGTGTGTGGGGGAGGGGGGGGGGGGGGGGGGGCGGCGACAGACAGACTGAAAGGAGAAGTGGCGGTGGCCATATATAAACATAAAAACTCACAAACACACAATATCCGCACGTAGATCTCTCTCTGTCTCTGTGTGTGTGTGTTTTTGTTATCTTCGTGTTCTTTTTCTTTGCACTTTAATTCTAATTACGTTTCTTTCTGGCCAGGACAATGTAATGTGGAACAAAGCGACACCTAATGCAGGCGAAAGGGAGACATTCTTGTATCACGCTGTGACAAAACACACAAAACGAGCTGCATGTTTCATGTGCCCTTATGAGTAATGTGGTGCCCTCCATTCCTACTGTCCTTCTGCCTGGTTATTTATAGCTACTGAAATTAGTTGTTTTATTTTTGTACAGTGTTTACTTATTTTACTAATCTTATTGTTATCGCTGGTAGCAGCGGTGGTGGTATTGGTAGTAATGGTAGAAGTAGCTAGTAGCAGCAACAGTGTTGTGTGTGTGTGTGTGTGTGTGTGTGTGTGTGTGTGGTGTGTGTGTGTGTGTGTGTGCGTGCGTGCGCGCGCGCGCGCGAGCTCCATTTTCTTTCGTTCATGTATTGTTCATGTATTCTTGTTACTTGTACTATTTTTACTTGTAACTGTAACACAAAATATCGGTGTCAGTAACAATAATGATTAATTATTACTGTGGTTGGGTATTAACAATTATAATGCTGCTATTGTAAGAAGATGTCTCGGGTCTCGTGCAGGGCAGTTGTGTCAAAACACAGTATTGGAATGGTTTTATGATTATTATTATTATTATTGATGTCATTATTAATGGTGGTAATGGTGGCTCTACTGTTGTCATCATTATTGCTGTTCCTGCTGATGTTGTTTCTGTCGTTGTTGCTGCTGTTATTGCTAATGCTCATTATATTGATATTATCACGACATGAAAGTGACAGTCGTCAACAGATGAACAAAGAAAAAAAAAATCACATTCGCCGAGCCATTCAGAGACAAAGAGTTTTTTCTCAGTATTTAATAACGTATATTGTAAATGAAAAGAGAAAAACCGTACAAAGAATTTATTTTATGTTACTTCCAAGTGCAATATTATTTTGGCAATCTACGCGCTTGTTTTTTACGTGACTGTGGGATATGACAGCCTGGTGAAGTAGCGCGTGCGCGCGCGTGCCCAATTCCGTTGAGCTTGTGTTTTCTTGCTATGTGTGCCTGATGAGTTTATGCGTGTGTAAATGTGCTTGTGTGGGCGTGCATCAGATTTTGAACAAGAATTAATCAAAGAATGCCTCGACATGCAAGCTAGAGAGAGAGAGAGAGAGAGAGAGAGAGAGAGAGAGAGAGAGAGAGAGAGAGAGAGAGAGAGAGAGAGAGAGAGATTTAAAGGCAGGTGAAATGCATGTCGATTACAAAGGTTCTAATTCATTTTTTTTTTTCCTATTTACGAATTTATATGCGTCGGATAACTTATTCATTCATTTATCTATTTGTCAGTTTATTTACCTATTTATGCATTCCTTTATCATTCGCGATTTACTTATCAATTTGTTTATTTATTTATTTTGTTTTTTATTTTCAACCTATTAGTGTATGTAATACATTATCGCATTTTTTTCATATTGATGTACTCATTTCCTAGTTTTCTCTTCTCCTAATTTTCCCCCGAATTAATCACCATTATATTCATTCGTTTACTTCTTCATTCATTTACTTGTTGCTCGTTCATTTTCTTTTTAGGCTAAGTTGATCATTCTATCCGTCAAGACCGATACTTTGTGCTTGAAAATTCGTTTCTTGTTAGTTTGTTTTTATTTGAGAATGATATCCCTCACACCACCACCTCTACCCCCTACAACCTCCCCCATAAAAAAAGAATAAATAAATAAATATACACACACTTCCTCTCCATCTCTGTCCTCCGTTTTCAGCGTTTAGTCCGACGCTTTCGTTGTTGAATATTTTCTCTTGGTTGTTTCATAGTTATAACTATTTTCAAACCCAGTAAAGTGGAAAAGTTGTGACGTATAAAAATTCAATCTTCGATGTTTTAAAGCACTTGTTTTTTGTGCGATGAAATGAATGAAGACGGTTTTCTGCGAATTAAAAAATGAATGATCACATATTGTACTCTTTTCCTGTTATGATAATGACACCGATTAATTAGTCCCCTAGCCCCTTATCATCATCCCCGTGTGTGTGTGTGTGTGTGTGTGTGTGTGTGTGTGTGTGTGTGTGTGTGTGTGTGTGTTGTGTGAGAGAGAGAGAGAGAGAGAGAGAGAGAGAGAGAGAGAGAGAGAGAGAACATGATTATCTTCAAAATGAGGTGACTGAGAGCGGAAAATGAAGCAAATTTAAAAAAAAAAAAAAAGAAAAAAAGAAAAAAAAGAAACGGTATTGGTTCCGCCCAACGATACAGACAAACAGATTACAGGACAAAACACAATGCATTTCGACCTCTTGGGTCTTCTTCAGGCAAAAACAACAACATTCAGGACAATGAAAACAGTTAAAAAATTAAAGTGGGTGCTCCGGTAAACATACAGAATGTTAAGTGGAATTCATGTTCTGTAACACACACACACACACACACACACACACACACACACACACACACACACAGAGGGAGATAGTTAATCCAACTGAATATCTTAACCAGTGCCCCGCAAAACCTCTGGTTTTCATATGGCAACAAAAATGTACTTCTTCAACTGCTTTTTCCGTCTGCAAAAAAAAAAAAAAATGCTTAATTTCTTTACTTAACTTAGCTAACAAAAACAAACCTCATCATTACCAGACAAATAAAGTGAATGAATGAATGAATGAATAAATGAAAAAAAAATATACAAAAGAAACATCTTTCCTGTTATTTCTTGTCTGTATTTACCCTTCGAATTTAAAGTTATAAAAACAATTTGTTAAAAATCGTTGATTTCTGTACATAATAAACAAATTATGATTTTATATAAAAAATCTTTAAATCTTTTTAATCTTTGAATTATAAAAATCTTTCCTCTGTCTGTGCATACATTTTAAATTTAAAGGCATGAACAATTTGTTAAAGTCGTGCATGCCATAGACAATAAATAATTAATTTTAAAAAACCCTTCTTTCCTGCAATTTTTTTTGTCTGTGTGTACATTTTGAATTTTGTAAGTCGTTAATTTCTTTCTATACTCTATGCTCCAAAACAGAGGTCAAAGGTAAATAAATTGTATGACAAACTCGGACTGTAACCAGAGTCGGACGACAACCCTCACGCAACCGGGAAGTAATATTATTATGACATCTCGTAATTAATGTTCTGACCATAACTTGTCCGGGCTATGCAGAGAGCCATTACTGTCTTTTGGTGTGTACGCCATCATGAACACATCTGGCATATGTCGATTGTCATTGCCCAACAATCGACTTGGGCATAGTTTGCACAATTCCGGGTCGTTTTCTTCTTTTTTTTGTTTGTTTTTTGTTTGTCTTGGTAGATGGTCTACTCATTTCAACCTTAGCTTGTAGATGGAGTAGTTGTTTACAAACACTATCAATTTTTGATCAAATCACATGCGAGGCTTTTTTTCTTTTTTTTTTTAACAGATCTTGTAAACGTCTTTCCAAAGGGAAAAGAAAAACAGCCTCCCCTTCCAAGCCACCCACCCCGTTGATCTCTCTCTCTCTTTCTGAGTGTGAGTGTGTGTGTGTGTGTGTGTGTGTGTGTGTGTGTGTGGACTGAGAGAGAAAATTTGTTTAGAATTTAAAATTTTGCTTTTAATCCACGATCTTTCATATGGTTAATAGTAATGATATAATAATAACAATAATCACAATAATAATAACAAAAAATTGTCATAATTTATATTTTGATTATTGTTATCATTATCATCATGGATATTAACTGTTCTCATATTTATTGCTACTGTTTTCGTGATGATGGCTTTAAGCAGATGTGCTATAAACCTCTCTATTTTTGAAATCAAACAACAAGAACAACAACAACAACAAAATAACACAGCAACTGTTCATGTTCTTGTCGTACGGTGTCAATGCCAGTCCCTGCAGTCACCGTCACCTGTGTGCAGTATCGGGTGTGTGTGGCTAGTACAGCCGGGTAATGCATGAGGGGCAGACTGTTTAGTCTATGACGTGGACCTGGGGCGGTGGGATTGTCTTTTCTTTGGTGTCAGTTAGTGGGGCCTCACACACAGATGTGCGTGTGTGCGTGCGCGCGCGCGCGCGCGCGCGCGTGTTTGTGTGTGTGTGTGTGTGTATGAGAGAGAGCAAGAGCGAGAGCGAGAGAGAGAGAGAGAGAGAGATGAGAATAGACAAACGCACATCTATCTGATCAGAAAATACAAACACACACCTATCAGATCAGAAAATACAAACACACACCTATCTATCTTCTGTCTGTCTATCCGTCTGTCTATGTGTGCATATGAGTATGACAGAGGATGGGAACGAGAGGAAGACAGCTTGTATCAAGAAATTTTTGTTCAGCAATATCTTAAATCTTTGATAAAATAAAAGAAACAATAAGGAAAAAAAAGGAAAACACCACAACAACAATGGTTCTTAGGGCAGCACTCAAGTGACCAGGAAGACTATATGCGAGTACCTCTCTCTTGCAGTTTCTACGGTGTCATTATTGTAAGGAACACACACAAGCACAGACGAAGATGAGAAGACGATCTTTCTCCAACGCAATTCATTTACGCCCTATGAAAATCACACACACACACACACACACACACACACACACACACACAATTTTAATTCAATGTACCTGAAAAACTAAAACGAGAACCTTCCCATTCTATTTCTTCCTTTCCTCCATCCTTCCTTCATATTGTTTGTTCGTTTCATTTATGCGAGCATAACATATCCCAGTTGTGCACTGTTTTCATACTCTTGGTTAATCAATATGATTTAAAATGATTGTTCAGCTGCTCCTATTTTGGAGTGGCAATGACCCATTTATGAATTAAATATCCGTCTCCGTCCCCCCCCCCCCCCCTCTCACTGTCTCTGTCTCTTATAACTAATAATTTTCACAGCCCAGTTTCGTTTTCGTTTCTTCCTTTCTTTTCTTGGTCCAGGGGGCTTGATTTAGAAAAAAAGATCTTCCTATCCCATTCCTAATTTCCTTTCCGAAACTACTTCTGGGGAAAACTGGTGTTGTCTTCGCATCATATGGAGCCGCGGCTTTTTTTTTTTTTTTTTTTTTCCAAACTGTTTGTGAGAAAAAGGCTGTTGTGTACCACAAGTCCCCCCCCCCCCCCCCCCCCCCCCCCCCCCCACACACACACATCTCACTCCCACTCCCACCCCCGGTCCCTGGTTCCACTGTATCAAACCTTGGCAAGAAGCAGAAGAAACGGGAGAGATAAGCGGGCCTTCAGATTCAAAACACCTGCGTGCCGCAGAGAAGCATTATATATACCGACTCCCACCAGAAACGCAACACCCGGTGTATCGTTGTAGGAAGTACAATACGTCGCTGTCGTAACAACGAAACGACTCTCAAGCCGTGATAAAACGATATGTGATTTAAAAACAAAAAGAAAGAGAAAGAAAACCTTATCTTCAATGACACAATAAACCTTTTTTTTTCCCAGACACATTCCATGACTTTTTTCCCCATCCTGAAAATTTGTTTCAGACCAGCTGAGAGAGAGAGAGAGAGAGAGAGAGAGAGAGAGAGAGAGAGAGAGAGAGAGAGAGAGAGCAGAATTTTTTTTCAAATTTGATAACATATGATTTTCAAATTTCGGTGGGAGAGAGAGAGAGAGAGAGAGAGAGAGAGAGAGAGAGAGAAGAGAGAGAGAGAGAGACAGACAGACAGACAGAGACAGACAAAGTGAGGGAGCCAGACAGACAGACAGTTCTGCTGTTGCCTTTCGTAAGGCGACCAGTATACAACACAGGCAGGCAGAATCTTTCTGTTGCCCCTGGCAATCTTGTTTAGAAGGGGAAAGCGGAAGGGGACTCATTACTATCAGACTGGGAGCAACAGCACACGCGGGCATGGTTCAGCCAGCAGAGTACTGCGCGCTGTTGAGTTACAGTCTCTGTTCGGGTTTAGTCAAGGTTGGGTACAGGTATGGGGGGGGGATAAGGAGGGGAGGGCACATGAGGCAGGGTAGCGATGGTGGCTGTTGTTGTTGGTGGTGGTGGCGTTGTGTGTGGTGTGTGTGTGTGTGTGTGTGTGTGTGTGTGTGTGTGTGTGTGTGTGTGTGTGTGTTCTTGGTTTAATTTGATTCTCCACACACACTCTCTCCCTAACAGCATATCTGCGCAAGCGAGCAAGAACTGAATCTGCATTATTTTCGTAAGTCCTAACCGAAACACGGAACTTTTGCAGCAACTATTATGCGTTTTTGCACGGAGGGACAACTGATGAGGAATCTGAAGTACGACACTAACGAAAGAAAACGCGTTAAATGTGTAGAAACACCGAGTACACCACAGACAGAAAGAAAAAGGGGTAGGGATAGAGATGGGGAGGGAGGGGGGGGCTAGAGGGGGTGGATGGGGAAGGGGGTCAGGCAGAAAAAGAGGTCTGAAAAAAGTACCAACTTGCTGAAGGTGGGTTGATGACAGGCGACGGGTCTAGATTTAGGCTTCACTGTTCTCAGTGGGCCTTGGGATAATTGGTAAACACGCGGTTACGACAAACATGGCGAGACAGCGGATGGGTGTGTGGATGGGTGGAGAGAGAGAGAGAGAGAGAGAGAGAGAGAGAGAGAGAGAGAGAGAGAGAGAGAGAAAGTGGAGTTGGGGGACATTCGGTAGAATTAGAGAGAGAGAGAGAGAGGGGGGAGAGAGGGAGAGGGAGAGAGAGAGAGAGAAGTGGAGGCATTCGGTAGAATTGGAGAGAGAGAGAGAGAGAGAGAGAGAGAGAGAGAGAGAGAGAGAGAGAGAGAGAGAGAAGTGGAGTTGGGGGGGACATTCGGGTAGAATTAGAGAGAGAGAGAGAGGGGGGGGGGGGGAGAGAGAGAGAGGGAGGGAGGAGAGAGAGAGAGAAGTGGAGGCATTCGGTAGAATTGGAGAGAGAGAGAGAGAGAGAGAGAGAGAGAGAGAGAGAGAGAGAGAGAGAAAGTGGAGGACATTCGGTAGAACTAGAGAGAGAGAGAGAGAGAGAGAGAGAGAGATAGAGAGAGAGAGAGAGAGAGATAACTGGAGGTGGGGGACATTCGGTAGAATTGAGAGAGAGAGAGAGAGAGAGAGAGAGAGAGAGAGAGAGAGAAGTGAAGGTGGACATGGGGGGGGGAGGGAGGGAGGGAGAGAGAGAGAGAGAGAGAGAGAGAGAGAGACAGAGAGAGAGAGGAGGTGGGGGACATTCGATAGAATTAGAGAGAGAGAGAGAGAGAGAGAGAGAGAGAGCTTTGTACAATTTGCCCTCTCTTTCTGCTTCTTGCTCTTCTGTTTTGTTTCGGGTTTCAGAGGTGTTTTTTTTTTTTTGGTTTGTTTGTTTGCTTTGGGTTTTTTTTTGTGGGGCATGTCTCTCTGACTGTACAAAGTCAATAGTCTCCGTGGTCAGCTGCGCTATCGACGTGACAATTCATTACCCTTTTCTTTAAATCAAACTTTCAGTGCAGACATTGCAATATACAATCAACACGCCCCCCCACCCCCCCCCCCCCCCCCCAAAAAAAAAAAATAATGATAATAATGCGTAAATAATTATAACTTAAGTGAATGAATTCATACATAATTGCAGTCTATTTCTGAGGTCGTAATTTAGGGGGAGAAAATGAAATAATGAATAAACTTGTCTTTCCTCATGTCTATCTGTCCGTAGTCTTCCGCTCTTTGTTTCTTTTTCTGTCAGAATGCATGCACTGTTTAATTTCCAGACAGATACGGGTCGACAGAATACAGTCTTCATCTCTGCTACCTTCCCCCATCCCCCTCCCGCCCCATTTAACACACACACACACTCTCTCCCTCCCCCTCTCTCTCTCTCTTCTCCCCCTCCACCACACACACAGGATCAATAAATCAAGTGCTGCTCCTCCCCCATGCCTCTTTGACATCTCTCTCTCTCTCTCTGTGTGCCCCCTCCCCGTCTCTCTCTCTCTCTCTCTCTCTTCCTCCCCCTCCTCCCCCCTCCCTACCTGGTCATGAGCATAGTGGTGAAGGCTTGGATGACGTCCAATAGCAAAATGCCCATCAGCGGTTCAGCAGCGAGGCGGAAGGTGGGCGACTGCTCCCAGTTAGTGATGATGACCCCCGCAGGTGACTTGTAACTCCCGAGCCTGGCGAGGGCTGAAATATAGACGAGACGGGGATAGATCTCCGGCTGCTGGTCAGTTAGGGGTGGTTTCATTCTCAAGAACTAGCTTTCATCATCATCGACGTACGTCGTTGTCCAGGTTATCACTTTTCTCTCTCTCTCTCTCTCTCTCTCTCTCTCTCTCTCTCTCTCTCTCTCTCTCTCTCTGTGTTGAAAATGAAACACAGGTCTGTGTGTGTGTGAAAAAATTACCGTGAGAGCATCCACTTCAGCCTTGGCGCTGTGGGTCAGGCTGGTGGAGTGTCAGTTTCCTGGTCCTCCTGGGGCCGTGGTCGTCCTACGACAAACAAATAGGTAGCAAAAACATTTTACTGAAATGACTACAAGTTATCCACCTGCTCTCTGTTTTAGACGCACAATTTCGGGAATAATGAAGTAAATAACTACTGTTGCTCATTCGCACGCACACACGCACGCACGCGCACGCACGCACGCACACACACACACACACACACACACACACACACACACACACACCTGTACAACTAAATCAAAACGAATTTGACAGATTATTTAACACAGAAAATGGGCCTCAGGGACGGTTAAAACGAACATAACGAATAAACAGACAGGGAAATATACAAATAAGTCAACAAATATAGAAACAAAAAACCAATGAATGAATAGATAAATACATGAATTAATCTTTAGGCCCTCTGACTACGGGGCCATATTACGGGCGAATGAATGAACAACAACAACAACAACAAAAAAAAACACCCGCCGCAGATGTCATCAATTTAAAAAGGTGTAAGAGCGCCAGTAACATTCACCTCAAACAGAAATGAATAAAAATGATTCAGTACCAAAGAAATACTGAATTGAATTATTTTCATAGCTCAAGTGAATATACAAACGAATAAATTGTTTTTTCCCTACTAATAAAGTCAGTTAATGACAGTTTGAAACACACACACACACACACACACACACACACACACACACGCGCGCGCGCATTATTATCTCGCACAACCAATTTAGCCTTATTCCCCCCTCCCCTCCGTTCTCCTCCCTCCACCCCTCTTCCCTCCCTCCGAATCCCTCGCTGAAAAGAAAACTTTCCGCATGGCGGGCCCAGCTGATTATGACTGAACAATAAACTTCAATTCATTTTGTCTTTATGACGGCCCGCTAGGGATCTGTGGCCACCACGCTTTATTACCCACATCCCGTCCCACCCCACCCCATCATACCCTTTTCCTCCCCGTCCCCACCCCGTCCGTCGCTTCACCGTTTGTCATCGTCGACAGCTCTTGGCGGATCATATTGCTATCGACCTGTCGTGATTGAACCACTTGATGTACACCGCGCTGGGAAGGATGGCCTTTCCTCGCCGTCTGGCCAGGTCTACAAGAAAACCCTCCAGTTACCTGTAATAGCATTTCCTTTCTTTATTTATTTTTTTATTTTATTTTATTATTTTTTGGGGGGGAGGGGGAGAGACTGTTTCGGTGTTTTTATTTTTATTAATTTGTTTTTTTTTTTGTTTTGTTTTGTTTTTTGGGGGGGGGGGGGGGGGGGGGGTTCGTTACTTTGTCTTCCTTTTGTTTTCATTTCAGTTGGGTCACACCTAATTGACTCATTTTTATATATATATATAAAATTTCTTTTTTTTTTTTTTTTTTTTTTTTTTTTGGGGGGGGGGGGGGGGGGGGGGGGGAGAGGGAAACAAGCGAGGAGGCTCTACCACGCATGTCGTGCGATAAACCACTCAGCATTTAACTTTTTCTTTTTTAATTGATTCCGAGGGATGTTCACGATCAAAGGCGCAAAAGTTTCACTCTGTGTTCTATCTGTTTGATGATGCGCGTTACTTAGATCAGTGTTTCACTTTCAGCACTTGACTCGATTTAGTTTTGTTGTTGTTGTTGTTGTTGTTGTTGTTGTTGTCGTCATTGCTGTTTAGCTTGTATGTAGTGTCGCGTTGAAGTTGATTGTGACCATTCCTCGGCTGGACTATAAACATCGTGACTTCACCTAATTCGCCGATTTGTTCATTCATTTGTGCCTATAATAATACGTTATAGAATTGCCCATTGTTTATCAATTTCTTTGTTCCTTTGAAAAAAAAAAATTAAGTGCCCGTTTTTTTCGAAGTTTTGGTGCGCGCTCGTGGTCTATTTGTTAACTTTTTTTTTTTTTTAATTGTAGTTGGATTCTTTCTTTGTCTTTGTTCGCACTTTTTTGTGTAGCCTGTGTTGATGCTT
>JADBJO010000539.1:565000-567500 GCA_016801955.1 Conus betulinus | reverse complement strand
CCCCCCCCCCTTCGTGTGTGTGTGTGTGTGTGTGTGTGTGTGTGTGACAGAGAGATTGAGTACCTGCGACTAAGTATGTGTATATGCGTGTGTGTGTGTGTGTGTGTGCGCGTGCGTGCGTGCGTGCGTGCGCGCGCGCGTGTGTGTGTGGTCTGTCTGTGTGTATGTATGAGTTCGTGCGCGCACGCTCGTGTGTGTGTGTGCGTTGTGTGGTGTGTGTGAGTGACTCAGCCGAGGTCTGTGGAATGCGGTGGGACGTGGAAGCCAATTGGTGGGAGCAGTTACGACCTTGTCTGGCCATCGTTCTGTTTGGACGGTCTTGACATTAAATGCTAAATGCTCTCTCTCTCTCTCTCTCTCTCTCTCTCTCTCTCTGTCTGTCTCCCTCTGTCTGACTCTGTCTCTGCTTCCCACTCCAATGCCCTTCCCTCTTCTCCCACTCTAACTCCAAACATGTCTTATTGTGTATCTTATTTCGATTTTTATCGTTCTCTTCGTGTACTTCTTCTGCGAACGTCATTGGCATCATCATCATCATCATCATCACTATCTTGCTGTTGTTGTCCTAATGTATGTTGTAGTAGAACTAAGAACAGCAAGGACAGAATGGAAGACTACTAAGTGCCTGAAATCTTCATCTTTTTCAGTGATAATTCTCTCTCTCTCACACACACACACACACGCACGCACGCACGCACGCACGCACGCACGCACGCACACGCTCGCGCACACATACTGTGCTTTTTCTCTCTTCGAAGTTTTATTTTTATTTTTTTTTTAAACATATGCTGGCGGTGAAAATCAGGAAACAGCAGAGGCAGGCTGATTTTCAAGGCTGTGGACGCCACTTACGATATCTGAAAATGGTGGGCCCCATTACCAAATGTTGAAGGTGTTTTGTTTATTCGATTTTGTAATTCCTGTTCATAGATGTGTGTCGGATTCACTTCCCATTTTCTAGCAGTTCCACCAAACCCATCCATTACTGGCCATCTGCAATGAGACGGAAGAAATCGCCCCCAGCCCAGTCCCCCTCCCCTCCCTAACTCCACTCAGCCATCAACTCCTAGGCCCATCCCCATAAAGAAGAAGAAGAAGAAGAAGAAGCAGAAGAAGAAGAAGAAGAAAACAGCAACAAGAATAAAATCACGGTGATGTTTTTTTCTACACACCACCAGGAAACCGGGCGAAATATGTTATTGTTGCAGCTGTATGTCCTTACTGTCGGACACCAGAACGAACCAAGCTGCATAGCTCTTAAGATTAACCTGATGGTGTGGACCAGCCTAGTGTGTCGTTTCGTTGCTTGCGAATCCTTGTTAATCAAGAGTTGGTTCGTTTCTTGCAACCAAGCATAACGGTCGTGAGAACACCCGCAAAACAATTATTGATCATTTTCAAAAGATGATACACAGATATCATGAAATAGGTGCTTGAATATAAAAATGAGAAAACCATGTTTCTTGCAACCATGTATAACGGTCGTGAAAACGCTTGCAAAATAATTATAGGTAATTTTCAAAAACATGGTCCACGGCTATTATGAAATAACTGTAAGATGAGAAAATCAGCATTACAAGATGGCACGGGTGTCGTTAAACACGTACACGTACCGTTCATGAATTAGTACTGCAAACACACACACACACACACACACACACACACACACACACACACACACACACGAAAACAAAAGCCGGTTCAGCCATCGTAATACGAGAAGATCAGAATCTGCTCTAATCGTTTTATTTGCTTGACTGTCGGAAGTAACAAGGTTTTTGCAATAAATAATGCACTTTTGTTGCGTAGAAATAAAAACCAATTCTCTTCGATTACAAGCAATGGCGAGCAAGGAATTACTAATCCGACCGGTATACGCAAACCGTTTCTGTTTGTACGACGTCAAATGTTTTGGCATTGTAATAATTATACCTCACAGTCTGACGAAATATCTCTGGCAACAGCAAATCCCTGTAGGACATTCGCTACGTCACCATTCCTTCTCTTTTCCATGTAAGACCATTTTTATGTAGCCTTTACTTGTTTGTTGTGATAACGCGTACAACAGCCTATCAACAAGTCTGCTCCGTAATTAGTCCGTGGTGTGCTCCATGACTAAATGAAGCAATACAAATAACTTCGCTGACGATAGGTCTCTCAATCACCCCCTTCTTTTCTTTTTTTTCTTTCTCCCCCTTTCTTTCTCCTGCTGTCTCACCTTCTGCGCCATTTCAGTGTCGTTGCACCCATGCCTCATTCCGCTCCTCTACCCTCCCCCGCCAACAGCCACAGCCTGACCTGTCCAGCAATAGCCCCAGAACCGGCCATTCAAGGGCAACAGTCAATTGCAAGTCGCTATGAGGCAATCCACCAACGAGAAAAAAAGGATATTTTAACAGAATATTCAGAACCTGAAATCTAACACAAAAGTAAGTAATGAACCATCACACGGCGCTACCCTATTCTTGTACACGGCTACCCTATTCTGAACATGGCGCAA
>JADBJO010000539.1:555000-560000 GCA_016801955.1 Conus betulinus | reverse complement strand
TTTTTATGGTCCAAGAGATCGCTGGTTTTTTCGCTGTAAGAAGCGAGTCTCAACCTGCGTTTTGAAAATAACGCATCTATTCAAATGATCTGCCAATGGCGGTTGCTAAATATACGGACCGACGCGGTTGACATTTGTGATGGTGTACAACTTATGAGATCTTTTTTTCTTTTGGGGCACCTGCCTTTCACCACTTTCCACCACCACTCAATTCTGACCCCCCCCCCCCCCCCCCCCCCCCCCCCCCCCACACACACTCTCTCTTTCTCGCTCGCACTGATTTGCGTTTTTTTACGCCCGAAATGAACCTGCTGAAGACCGGACTCCAGTATAAGGTTTCCTCCAAAAGACACACCCAGACATCCACAGTATCTTTTTCACAGGATGAGAGGGTACCCCCCCCCCCCCGATCAACCAACTTGCATTCAGAGGGCAGCTGGCTTTTTAACTGGACAAGGTATCTTCGCTAGTTCCATCTTCACACCTCTGTCTTCTATTATAGCTCAGGTGGTTATCAACGTTAAAACACGATTTAAGCAAACAAGCTGGAGGAGAAAGAAGAGAGAGAAGGTGGAGCGGGATGGGAGGGGGCTCGAGAGTTATCGAGAGAGAGAGAGAGAGAGAGAGAGAGAGGTCTTTAACTCCGTCGCAAACAACAAAGCGGACTTCGTTCTATTTCGGCTCTTCCCGGCAGTTTCCGTGGCGGACTGATCGGAACGAAGGCGAGACCCGCCACGATACGGATCGATCGGCGCCGGGCGAGCGGGCGGGCTGACGAGCGAAGGGGTGGAATCTGTTAATACGGACAGGTTTCGGTTACATTTCTTTCTCTCTTGATTGCCCGCATGGGATGCCCCTGATAAGAGCCACCCAGCCTCCCCTTGGAAACAGTACTCTGAGAGAGAGAGAGAGAGAGAGAGAGAGAGAGAGAGAGAGAGAGAGAGAGAGAGAGATGGAGGAGGAACTTGGGACTGAGGGTAAAGAGTAAAAAACTTTTGGGGGGGGGGGGGGGGGGGGGTAGAGGGAGGGAGAGAGAGAGGTAGAGGAAAGAGGGCGAAGAGTAGCAACTGGAGAGAGAGAGGGAGGGAGGGAGGGGGGGGGGTAAAAAAAATGAATGGGAAGTGTGGGAGGGGGCGTGAGAGAGGCAGAAGGTGGGCTGAGAATAAAAGACAGCTTCAGAGAGACAAAGACAGCGGATATTTTCATTAATGCGCGAATGGTTGGAGAGACGAAGTGAAAGATAATACACTTATGCAGGATTACAGAAAAAAAAAGACGACAGAAAACAGAGAATGATTCGAAGACCGTGGGGGGGGGGGGGGGGGTATCAAACAAACACACGTGATTCTCTTTTTATTCTTAACGGCGCTTCTACAAAGGCCTCATCCGACCGCAGTTTAAAACATTGTGCTATGTTGTCTTCTGCACCGAAGTTTTATCCACATCTTTAGAAATTCGATTTCTGAAATTTCAAAATACAAAACAAATCAATTTTGTAAACCAGCAATGACAGTTTACACACACACACACACACACACACACCACACACACACACACACACACACACACGACTGAGGTCTTGTGCACAGCATACACATCGCACATGTAAAAGAATGTGCGGCAACTAGAGGAAAAGACTGTTGAAAAAAAAATCACTTTGATAGCAAACTTTCACCCTGGTGTTAAAAAAAAAATTATAGCCATATACTTTACGGGTTACCTGTAATTCTATAGGATAAAAACGATAAGGCCCTTTTCAAGAATTAAAAAGCGATAAGGTCCTTTTTAAGAATATAAATTTTCAAGTGTGCTGTCAATTTGTAGACGTGTGACAAGAATGATATCTTTCGGAGTAGACACAAATCTTTTGAAAAAAAAACAACAACCTTCAGTTTGAAAACGAAAGATGTGACTGAAAAATGAACATGAAAATGAAAGACGTGACAATACTGTCTTATCCAAAGTACGTGTTTCGATGTGCATGTTCTATGGCGAGTCGCTCTCCTAGCGGGTGGTGAGAAGCAGGGACACAGGCGGGTAGTGAGAATTTCATACAGATGAAATCTGTTTTGACCAACTTCAGCACAATGTAATGCCAGTCAGTGTAACAGGATACTATGCACTACAACAGGATGCACAGGGACTGAGGAGGGTGGCAGATAAATGATCTCACTGTAGCTTATTGCTACTGCAGAGACGCCTTTCATATTTACACGCGAGTCAAAAACGGTACAGTGAACTTCCAGCATCGCTGCACCAGAGGGCCCTGTCCAAAAAGTGCCGGAAAGCGCCGAGTTCACAGCGAAGCAATTCTAAGGCCGGAATCTTTCGGCAGAGTTCTAAAGCCGAATTTCATCTCGTTATCATTAACGATCGTGTTCCCCCCCCCCCCCCCCCCCCCCCCCCCCCCCCCCCAATCTCTCAGGGAGAGGCGGTTGTAATAAAATAAAGAATTGATTTCACATTTAGATGCTGACGCTGCGAGAGGGAGAGATTTCCCTTTGTGATAAAAGTGCGCAGACGTTTTCCAGAGGAAAAATCTGTACTGACTGATATAAAAAAGATGTCCCCCCCTCCCTGATATTTTCTCAAGTTATTTATATATTTGTATATCTATTCATTTATTCATTTGTACTGTTTTAACTCGTGTCGGACTTTTTTTTTTATCTATCGAGCCTGTGATAATGTTGGGGGGTTCTTTTGGCACGTACTGTATTAATGGCTTCTGCAAATCCTGTGGGGTTTTTTTTTTTCTATTTATTCATTTTATTAATTTTTTTACTTCAGTTTGAGGCTCTGCCTTAAAAACAAAAATCAAACACAACATATGGGTGCTCAACAAACTGCATGCGATCGTGGTTTATGTATGGATACACATGCGTGCACATGTGTGTATGTAATATATGTATACATGTGTGTATGGATGTATGTGGATGTATGCATGTACGAATGCATGTATGCATTTATGTATATATGTATGTGTGTGTGTGTGTGTGGCGTGTGTGTGCACATGTGCGTGTTCGTGTGTGTGTGTGTGTGTGTGTGTGTGTGTGTGTGTGTGTGTGTGTGTGTTCGCGTGTGCGTGTGTATGAAAGAGAGAGAGAGAGAGAGAGAGAGAGAGAGAGAGAGAGAGGAGAGAGAGAGAGAGAGAGAGAGAGAGCAGTTGAAATTTCAGTCCAAGTACATGTGTACATTTCCAAACACCATTTGTTGCTTCTTTAACATATAATCTCATCAACACTGAAGACGCATCAGAATCAAGCAATTGCGTCGAATTTTAAAAGAACCATCCAGGCACCGACCAGCTTCGTTATCGCTGCTGGAATGGAGGTGTGTGTGTGTGTGTGTGTGTGTGTGTGTGTGTGTGTTGAATGGTTGAGTTTTAAGTCCTCATAGCGAAAGCTTTTAGGGACCTGTCTTTCATTCACGGTAGTCTTTGGTGGAATGGAAGGTGTACGTCCCAGATATATATATGTATATATATATATATATATACCCACTGACCGGATTATTGCGTCTGCCCCTACTGCTGAAGTTCGCGCAACGGTGGGTGCCAGCTTACCCCGGCCTCGCCAGCGTGTGTTGTGGGATACGGGGTGGAGTGAGGAGGCGAGGCCATTGGATTGCCATTTTTCTCCCCGGTGGTAAACGGGGAACACCACCTGCACGAAAGGTGTGCGGGCGTGTGTCTCTTTGATACTGGCGGTGTACCACAGGTGAACGAACGCTATCTTGCTTGCTTCTTGGGTCGCTCCTGTAGACACTACCTACCTGGGGGTCCAAACTCCAGTGAGGCCACGCGCTACTGATGGGTCTATCCCGCCTCTCCCTCTGTGTGTGTGTGTGTGTGTGTGTGTGTGTGTGTGTGTGTGTGTGTGAGAGAGAGAGAGAGAGAGAGAGAGATAGAGAGAGAGAGAGGAGGAGGGGGAGGAGGGGGGGCGGGAGGGCGAGGTGCAGGAAGGATGATGGGTAGGAAGGTGTCGATGATGCAGACAGGCAGAATTTAGTAAGTTAATTTGGTGAGCGTATTTCCTTGTCACTGACGACGACGAACAGAGAGGCTGTCGTGGTGATGCCAGAGTTAATCTTTCCCCGGACCCACGCCATGTGATTTAATGCAGCCCTTATTGGTATTCCTCTTCCCCTGGGTTCGGCTCTAAAGGCCCGTTCAGACAAAGCGACGCAAGTCAGAGTGAAGACAAGATTGTTTATAGTCTAGTCGACCACACACGATTGTGAGCGAGTGGGAAGAGTGGAAAGGAAATGCACGAATGAAAATACCGCGAGTCAAATATAAAAGGAAGTGAAGTGATCAATTAAAAAACTGATTTGAAAATAAAATGTCACCAACTACGTTTGAGTCTGGTCAAATGAATTACATGGATTCCACTTTCGAAAAATATAGATTCCCTCAAGAAAAAGAAAAAGAAAAGAAAAGAAAAGAAAAAAAAAGGATGAATAAAAATAATATGGGGAAAAAAATGAATAAAGTGCAATAAAATGCTATGCAATGCAATACAGTGAAGTGAAATGAAATGAAATATGACTATCACATGGAGTGGAGGCTCTCAAATCAAAGGTCTCGTGAAATCTGCTGTAAAAGATAGGTGCCATTGATCGTGTGCATTCTAACAGTCGATAAAGTGATATCTGATACCGAGTGGTTTGTGGCACAGTGTGCGTGCCGTAGCTTAGCTATTCTTTAAAAGGTAAGAATTAAAACACGTGTGACTAGTATACAGTTTGCAGAGCACTGTTTCCTGCTCACGGTTTTCAAAAAGTAATGGAAAGAATTTCTTTTCAGCCATGCGAACAGAAAAGAGTTGATCATTATGTCATCTGTCCCTGTGCCTTGTGTCATGGGTTTTAGCTCCTGTATGGAGTTTGGGCTTAAGGTCGGCGCACATGATGGGTATCTGCGAGTTTTCAGTTGTTTTGTTTTGTTTTGTTTTAGGGGGGGGGGGGGGGGGGATTCTTGAGAAGTTGGTCAGCAGTCTCTT
>JADBJO010000539.1:545000-550000 GCA_016801955.1 Conus betulinus | reverse complement strand
GCGCGCGCGCGTGCGTGCGTGCGTGCGTGCGTGCGTGCGTGCGTGCGTGCGTGTGTGTGTGTGTGTGTGTGTGTGTGTGTGTGTGTGTGTGTTTGAGCGCGCGCTCTGTTTGATGTGTTTCGTTATACATGTATCCCGGCTGATTACACGTCCATGGCCTTTTCAAGACTGTCATTATGTGGAGAAAGAACCTCCTGTCATGTTTGGAGAAAGAAAAAAGTATTCACAGTCTACAGCATAATCTAAAATATTCTTATCCTTACGGCCAATAAAATTAAAATGCGTTGAGTGCACCTGCAATTTTACTTATTATGTTACTGCACTTAAAAAAAGCGAAGAATTATTTAAAAATAAAATAAAATTAAATTAAAATTAAAAACAAAAACTTTGTAAAAATACCCCACCCAATAAGTGTATGTGTGTGTGCGCGCGCGCGTTCGTGCGTGCACGCGCGCATGCGTGTGTGCGAGCGCGTTTGTGTGCGTGTATGCTGCGTGCGTGCGCGCATTATCAAGGATTACTCTCAGCGTCGGACATCGGACGTTAGACTGACCGCTCTTTAAAATTAAAGAATCGTTTTCATTCCGACTGCCATCTTGTTCTAACGATTGTTCCCGAGTCGGACAAAGCAGTCCGTGTTTATTTTCAAGCTGCGTCCAGTTATCTGCTTTTATGGACTCACACCGAGTTAGTTAGTTTCACTCCATCGCATGTGCACTTGGATCTCTCATCCACAGTGTTCAGTGCTGTACTGTGAAGGCGACTTCTCGTTGAAGGCAATTAACTCTACGATCCGTTCCAAACCATGCCACCAAAGACAAGACATACACACACGCGCGCGCGCGCACGGTTTGCCGTCGAGTCTATGCGCGCTCCGTTTTTCGACGCAAAGAACGGGTGGAAGTGACGAAAACCCAGACTTCTCTATGACCACACATGTGACCAAAGTGACGGCCTGCAGTCGGGCATAGCAGGCAACAAACATGAAGGCCGGCCCGTGGCAAGCGATCATGCCAGTAGTATTCAGTTTCAGAACCAGCTCTTAAGTCACAATCTATCACTTCAAACAAGCAAACAGACGAGAAACTTTTTTGTTTTTAATTTCAATTCTCTGTAACACCCGACAATCCACACTGCTTTTTTTTTTTTTTTTTTTTTTTTTTTTTTTTTTTTAAATATTTCTTCATACAAATTAATGTTCCTCAGTGATAAAAAACTTAAATTTCCCGCGCACTTTATACTTTGTCCTATACATCTTCAAACGTGCTACTGATTTGTTTGAGATATCATTTTGAAATAAAATGTTATGATTTATTTCTGTTTTGTGTTGTTTGCAATCACACCTCTCCATTTCTTAGAATACAAACTGAAGTATTCATATGAGTATGAACTTTTTTTGTCATACGTATCACAACACATTCGTCTTTTGGTCTCCAAAGTATCCTGCTGATTTTTCTTGAGTTAGGACATGTGTATCGATATCCTGAGCTTTTGAATTTTCAAATCAAATATTCATCACAGATAGACCATCTATCTATTTATCTATCTGTACATGCGTGCATGCGTGCGTGTGTGTGTGCGTGTGCGCGCGAGGGAGTGCGCGCGTACGTATGCACTTGCGTGCATAAACATCCTCTCCACTCTTCCCCTTCTGTCTCCTTCCCCACCCACCCCTATCCGCACTCTACCCCCTTCCCCTCTCCGTCCCTATCAGTCACTTCAGTCCGACTAGCACCATGCATCTCTTTGAATAAAACAATCCGAAGCACCGAGCGACCTTGGTATCAAAAGAGAGTAACGCGGCACAGAGAGAGAGAGAGAGAGAGAGAGAGAGAGAGAGAGAGAGAGAGAGAGAGAGAGAGAGACAGAGAGAGAGAGAGAGAGAGAGACAGACAGACAGAGAGAGAGAGAGATCTAGGGAGGGGAGGGGTAGGGGGTATGGTAGGCGAACCAGGGGTATGGTGAAGTTGTGGAAGGTTGGAAGATGGAAGGAAAGGGGGGGGTGGGGAGAAGGGCGGGGGGGGGGGGGGGGGGGGGGGGGCGCTGTTGTCTACCCTGCGACGAGTGAAACTCACTCACGCACTGAAACAAAAGGGTCAGGCCATGCTTCTGATAAACTCAACTAGCTCGTTAGCCAAACGAGGGACGAGAGCGACAGGAGAGATGGAACGAGCGAATGTGCGGGCGAGCGAGCAAGCTTTCACGAGAGAGAGAGAGAGAGAGAGAGAGAGAGACAGAGAGAGAGAGACAGAGAGAGTGAGAGAGAGGAGAGGATCGAGGTTGGCGGTGTGTGCGTGTGTGTGTGTGTGTGTGTGTGTGTGTGTGTGTGTGTGTGTGTGTGCGTGCGTGCGTGCTGGGAGATGGGGGTGCAGGTGGGGAGAAATGGGAGGGAGGGGGCAGAGGAGGGAGGGCGGGAGGGACATGAGAGCGGCAAAGAGGAAGTGGGGTGGGGGGAAGAGGATGGGAGGGGTGGGGGGGGCAGGTAGAAACGGACAATGGAGAAGAGGGAGAGTTAAGCAGGGGAAGAGCTCGTGGATAATTAAGATGGCAAGGCCATATCGATTCGTTTTCTTTTTGCTTTTTTACAGTGTTGACAGACCTGTCTGCTTTCTTCTTTGTTTCTTCTGTGTTGTGTTTCGTTCAGCTTCTCTCCCCCCCCCCCCCCCCCCCCCCTCACTTCAATGTAGAGACATCTTTAATGACAAAATATGGAGGAGCCAAAGAAACCCTTGCAAAGACACTTTTTTTTACCCCAAAGAAAAGTCACGACAGCATACGGCAATGCACAACTAAATAAGCGCAGAGACAGATAAATATGTTAGTAAATAAAACAAATAAGATAGATGAAAGATAAATACATAGATGTATAGTTATAAAAAGTAAATAAAATGAATTGATAAATAAACGAAAAAAGTGATTAATTAATAAGTGGAAAAAAGCGTAATCAATCATAATTACAAAAGAGGTTTTATATGACAGTGGACAGATAAAAATGAGAGAGAGGGGGGAAGGGGGAGAGAGAGAGAGAGAGAGAGAGAGAGAGAGAGAGAGAGAGAGAGAGAGAGAGAGAGAGAGAGAGAGAGAGAGAGCGATTGAAAATTTGGTAGTTGGCAGGTTTCAACTCGCACTGTGGTTCATGAAGTCTGATCAATTCATGCTGTTTACAACCCCGCCGACCGCGAGAATCAGCGTCATGGTTCATAAACATTCTGAACAACATCAGTTGAGTTTGCGTGGGACTCTATGACCTGAGAAGACTACAAACACAACAACGATAATGGAATATGCAAAATCAGCACGCTCTCATTACAGAACCTGTGTATGCAAACAACGTCTTGTTTGGGAGCCATCTACACACATATACAACATTTTTTCCGAGCAATATGTTCTTCGGTTCAGTATCTATATTTCAGCTCAATGGGGATGCTTTCAGCAAAGGTGTGTGTGTGTGTGTGTGTGTGTGTGTGTGTGTGTGTGTGTGTGTGTGTGTGTGTGTGCGTGCGTGCGTGCGTGCGTGCGTGCGTGCATGCGTGCGTGCGTGTGTGACACTGGTTAAAAGCGTCTAGGGAATCATATTATAAACCAACGATAGGATCAATGTGTACATTTCCATCTAATTCAATTATAGGTAATGGGTTCAGATATCCGAAAATGGAATAATTCAGAGTTTTCACTGAAGAAAATCATGAGCGTTTGCCCCAAACCGCTGGATGGATGACTGTGAAATGCGAATATGGGCTAGTACTGATATACTTTACACCGCTACCAGAAATTACAGCGATCACTAGACAATACACCATGTCAAGCGGTGCATCCATAGTCAAAAGGCGTCCGTGTATTATTCCCCTATTGGAACCATTTTACACTTTCAATTTTGTCTTCATTTTTACCTTTTAACTTCCTGGTTTACTTTTGGTCTAATAACAAACTTCTTAAATTTAATTGCAAACACGTCTGTGCGATCGAAAGCGCACACCAAACATACGCACGCACACATTCGCGCTCACATATACACACACACGCGCGCGCACACACGCACGCGCACGCATACACACACACACACACACACAACACACACACACACACAGGTTCAAATTTACGCTTCTATCAATGAATAAATACATAACAGAAGACAAATACATTTTCAATAAATACGTCTTCTTCAGACGGTACAAACAACAGGCATTAAAAGAAATCCGCGCCATTTTCAGACTATGATCTAGAAGAATTCTTTCCTGCATTTTTTGAAGAACACATAATCGTCGAAAATCTATTATATCTGTTTCGTTTATTAAAGTAAGCATTACTCTGCACCCCTTTTCTGTGTGTTTGTATGTATCTGAACTTCGGAAGATCAGTTCTGAAAACGCTTGTAGATTTTGGCCGCAAGCGCCGGAGCACTTTGGCTATTTTCATGCCGATAATTCGTTTACACCAGGGAGAACATCTGCAAAGTTTTACATCGAATCGTTGCTCCCTTCTTTTCCCCTTTCCCTCTCTGTCTGTCTGGTCTGTCTGTCTGCGCGCGCGCAGCTAGCGCGTACCAACAGATAAACAACACGTCTTCACAAGCACGCATGCATGTATGCACAGGTACGCGCGCACGTGCACACACACACACACACACACACACACACACACACACACACACACACACTCGCGCTTCGTCGCTCAGCATCAACCGACAAACGACGTTACAAGTCTCTACCAGTTGCTAAAGAGCTTACACTTCTCTGCCAATCGCCTCGCCCAGTACACACACTCGCACACACACACACACACACACACACACACACACACACACACACACACACACACACAACACACACACACACACACACACACACACACACACACACACAAGGGGGGTGAAAACGAAGAAGAACGTTTAAGCAAGCTTATCTAGGATTTAGTTTCCTTTCATTCATAATACGCTCCATTCTTTACGCAAATGACTTAAAATGTCTTTAAAGACTAGCCGAGTCAATGTCGACCCTCAA
>JADBJO010000539.1:520000-540000 GCA_016801955.1 Conus betulinus | reverse complement strand
GTGTTTTTTTCCCTTTTTTTTTTTTTTTTTGACAAGTCGAGCGTGGCGAGTGGTGCTGATCTGTGTTGTAAATGCGCTCTCTGATACTCGGCAGTAGATTTGAAGGAGCTCGTGTGGCGAAACGAACGGGAGGGCAGTCGCATTTTAAAGGCGTGTGTGTGTGTGCATGTGTTAATTAGCAAAAGATAGTGGTGGACCTGGCCATGAGCGGTGGTGGTGGTGGGTACAGATCGTATTTGAATCGTACAGGTTCCCGATGATTCTGCTGCTGATGCAGGCGGGTAAGGAATGGGGGTGGGGTAGGCTGGGGTGTGACGCCCTTCTCTGATTAATCGGTTGCAGATGAGCGCGAAGTTTTTGAGTGACAAAACATGTGAACTGTTTTTAAAGTCTTTATCATTCCAGTGTGTGTGTGTGTGTGTGTGTGTGTGTGTGGGGGGGGGGGGGGGGGGGGGGGGGGGGAGACGAAAACAAAATTGAGTTTAAAAGTCTGTTTGGGGGAGATGTTTGCTGATCAATATCTCCCGCAGTGCGTGCGCGCAGGTGTAAGTACAGGGGCGGATCAGTTTGAGCATGGAGGGGGGTTTACTTTTGTTTTCATGATGTACACAGGTCTAACTTATTCCCGTTCAGCAGTCAAGCACACCCACCACAACGTTGTTGAGTAGGGAAAGAAACAGACGGAAATGTGGAAGAGGCGGGAAACAGTGGCGGAGCGGTGACAGAGCTAGCGTCTAGCTGTCTTCACAATTTCGTTCATTTTCGTTCTGTGATTGTTACCACGGATTGCGCTTTTCAGAGACTCTTGTTTACTTACTTATTTATGCACTTATTTACTCATTCATTTATTTCATCATTCATTCACTTCTTCGTTTCTGCATTCATATATTTATATATTCATTAATTAATCCTGGAACTGCATCTCGGAAAGCGATGAGCTGTGAATGAAAGAGCTGAAACCACCATTACTGCCCGTCCACCTGATCGATGCGTATACTCTCTCTCACTCCTCCCTACCTCCCTCCCTCCCTCTCCCTCTGTGTGTGTGTGTGTGTGTGTGTGTGTGTGTGAGAGAGAGAGAGAGAGAGAGAGAGAGAGAGAGAGAGAGAGAGAGAGAGAGAGAGAGAGGGAGGGAGAGAGAGTGTGTGTGTGTGCGGGCGCGTGCCTTTCGTGCGCGCGCGAGCGTGCTTTGTGTGTGTGTGTTTGTGCACACGCGCGCGCTTGCGTGTGCGCGTGTGTGTGCGTGTGTGTGTGTCTGCGAGCGAGCGCGCATGCGTGCGTGCATATGTTGTATTTGCTGCCAACTAACGAAGCCGGGTTGGAACAATGCCAGCACTGCGTGCCACTCTCTGTACAAAGCATTCCCCTGTGTTAATGGAAAGATACCAGTCGTCCATTCCGTTGTTTATACACTCCGGTACGTGGCACCGTCCTTTGAAATGCCACCAAGCTGTCAGTCTCCTAGCGAGGCTCTGAAGTGACTTGCAGGCACTTGGGTCCCGCCGCGTCCTAACCTGCGGCGTGCGCGCGCGTGCGTGTGTGAAATCTCTCTGAATAAGAAATGGGTGACGATGGCAGATGTGTGCGTGCAGTCCAAAACCCAGAAAGTGGTTACAGTTTCCTCCCTGACCTCTGAAATCCCCCCCTCCCCTCTGAAATCCCCCCCCCCTCCCCGAAGTATAGATATTGGCATATTTTCATTGTCCCGAATATTTTCAAAATTCCGTGGATTCATTTATGAAATTATCTAAAAACCAACGTTTTCCTTGTACACTTTCACTCCCCCAACCCCACCCCATCAAAAGATTGATCGAGCGGAGAGGTAAAAAATAAATGTCCAATTTCTCTTAAAAACACACGGGGATTGTCTTCAGTTGTGACGAACTCCTAGCATAACATTATCAGTCTCCAAAATCCCCCGAAGTCGGAGTGTGGCTGCCCACGTGGCGGACCATCAAAAACGGTCACACACGCAATGTTCTCATCCCCAGCTGATGCATTTGTACCATACCTGTGTCAAGTACTTCGGCTGTTCGGATGATCCATCGAGTCTTTTAGCCAAGATACGACAACAATAACAATTCATTTTCCCCGTTTCTGTCAGCAGTCTTGGCCACACCTTCAACCAAACCTTCTCCTTTCCAGTACATCTCAAAAAACCATCTCGAGCTTCCACAAGTTACTTCTACAAGATTTTGTTTAGTACCTTTGTCCTTTTAGAACAGATTATTGCAGCTATCTTCCCGGGCACCTTTCCTGCAGACATACAATAATCCAAAACAATGCTGACTGACTGACTGACTGACTGACTGACTGGTCCGGTGATCCTTCAAGTTGGAACAAGTTCCTCCGCTTCTGCACCTACTGCACTGGCTGCCCATATCCCTTAGGATCGACTTGACACTTGACACTTTCTACCCTCTCCTTTGCTGTCATATCTGGTTTCGCACCCGACTGAATCACCTCACACCTACACATCCTCTCCGCTCTTTCATACGATGCTCGTCTTCTGCGATTGCCCACACTGACACAAGCACTAACGGGGGAAACGTCTTTCCCTTTCCAATGGGAATAGGGGATATATCACTTCTCTCAAATACTCCATTTCTCTCACTACATTCAAGACAGGTTTCAGCTTCTCTCACTACATTCAAGACCGACTGAAAAGCATTTCTTCCACAATCACTCTATGTGAAGCTTGCATGAGTACATGTTGAGGAAGATCTAGCTGCAATGTGAGGCGACTGCAGGCGGACATCTATACAAATTTGAAAAATGACTGATAAGGCTCCGCCGAAAAACGTAGACAAACGAATCTCTGGACAAGACACGACGCGTTTCGACCTCTTAGGTCTTCTTCAGGCAAGACTCACAACAGTCAGGGCAACGAAAATGAAAGAGCAAACACTTTTCATCTAATTCGGTATGAATATGTGGTTAGGATGAGGGCTGTTTGTATATTATTAGGTTAGGGGCCCTCCCCACATGCAAAGTACCGGCACATGAATATCTGAATGCGAGTTCTTCACAATGTGATCTCGCGAAACACCGAGAGTAGGTCTCCGAGGTAGCACAGAAACATGCACTAAACACATCCGATTTTACTATTATCAATGTTATGTGTGCCGGAAGGTTTGATATCCTTTGTTGTTTTAAACTACAAAGTTTATCATCGTAGGCCTAGTATGTGTAATACAGTTAACGTTTATTTTGCAGTATCCTTTTCAAAATATTGTTATGAACTAATTTATCGTTATCTCATTATTGTGAATGATGACTGCTGATTATCAGATGTTTTAAAGGAAGGGAGCCTTAGTTCCATGGGGACAGACAGACAGACAGACACGCGAGCGCAAGCACACACACGTGCGCGCGCGCGCGCGCGCACACACACACACACACACAGTGTAACACAAAACTGACAAAAATGCTGAATAGGTGAAGGCCCAGTATACGGGAGAGGAGGGGAGAGGACACAGTTGGCCAAACAAGCTGAACACTGATATGACGACACAATACCACTGAGCGTCCAAGGATCCAGTGCACGGGGCAATCTTCGAGAATGCAGCACATGCTCCTCAGCTAAGGAGAAAACGTTTTTACAGGGTGCCGTCTGTCAAAAACAAAGAGAACGGGTACCTTGTTCCACACTGCTATCCTGACAGTGGCGCCTTGTGAAGTGTCTGGCCATGTATGATGTCAACGGAAGTGCTCGTGCGCCAAAGACCCGATACTGTACTCGTCGACTCCAGCAGTCTACGTCATGGCAAAAGCTTTAAACTGGCGTCATCGGTGCGGGAATTCCCGATGGACAGAACGCAAAACCACCATGGATTAAGAAAAACGAAGCAGATTGTTTGTTTAAACGATAACGTAATTCCTTCTCATGATAAACAAGATACCCTATCATAATCATCAAAGAAAGAGACGGTCTGCGGTGTGTCTTAGTGCTGAGGTAGCTGCGGAAAAAAGGTCAAAAAGAGCTGGCACACTCGTCACCGCTTGCACCGAGTTTGATCTATCTCAGCTTACTTAGCCAAACAGGGAGTATAACTCTCTCTGTCTCACACACACACACACAGACACACACACACCTTGTCGCCCATACCAAGTCAACAGCAGAATGCTCTGGATCATCTCATCATCTTCTCTCTACATCGTCGTCAGTTTTTGTCATTTTAATCGTCTCTAGTAGATGACGCGCGTGACTTATAACGGGTCCAAACTGACGGTCTTTTTTTTTCTTTTTTTTTTTTTTTTTTTTTTAATTTGTGTAAGATACCAGGACTTTCATTTTTTTCTATCGCTCATTCACTCTTTATTTATTTATTGGTTTATTTTTCACCCAGTCCATTCAGTTAACCGTTTCTTCTTTATGACCTGATCAATCACTCGGTCATTAAACCCATTAAATAATTAGTTTTCAAATAGCTTTTTCTCCTCAATCCATCCGTCCGTGCGTCGTTTTCTTTCCTTCATGTTTTCGCTCTTTATTTCAACTCCCCCCCCCCCCCCCCCCCCCCCCCCCCCCCCCCCCCCCTTCATTTTCTCTCTCTTTACTGTATTTCATTTTCTTTCGTTTCTTTTCCTTCGTGGTACATCGTGATACTTCAGTTCTTTCTTTCCCCCCCACGCTCACATCTCTCCTCTTCATGTTTATTTTTCCATTCTTCACCTGAATGCTTCAACATATTTCTCACTTTAAAAAAAAAAAATGTCTCGTTTCTGTCGCTGCTTGCTTGGCTTCTTGTTATCTTCGTCGGTTGTGGTTGCTTTCTGACTACACATCAGTCTCTCTTTTCCCTTATCGGCAGTTCTTCTTCTTCTTTTGTCCTTTATCTCCCTTTGCTTTAGTTTCGATCATTTCTTTCTTTCTCGTCATTTCTGCGTCTCTGTCTGTGTCTGTCTGTTCTTTCTTTCTTTCTTTGCACTTCGTCCTGTTTTTCTTCTCGCCGCCTTTTATATGGCACTTAACCTGTTCACATCTATCCTTGATTCAATCGTTGTTGAGATGCAGTCACAGTCAAATAAGATGCCTGCTCCCAAACTTCCCCTTCAAAGGTGAAAATGTCAGCTGTCCCCTTGTTTCAGAGCGAAAAAAAAATTTGTATACCTTGCGTGATCTTCAACGTAAATAAAGCAAGAAAAGAAAGAAAGAAGGGAGCATATATGAAAACAACCAACAAACAAGTAAATTATGAACACACACCACACACACACACACACACACGAGTTATTTCTTTCTTTCTCTCATAGGGAGTCACAAACCCACTATACACTCACACGCTCGCGCGCGAGTACAACTACCCCCCACCCCACCCCCACCCCCTTTTCTTTTCGCTGTATGCCTCGGCCTTTGGAAATCAGCGTGAAGATCTCAACTCGTTCACCTGAAAATCCTCCGCGAGATCTGACGGAGTAGTACTTTAACTTTTCCTTTCTTTCTGTCTGTCTTTTAAGATTTGTTTTTGTTTTTAGACCCCACAAGATGAGATGAGATAAAAGCAGACCGAAGACAGCATGCAAAAGAACGAGCGTTTTTTTGTTTTTTTTTTTTCACCTGTCGGTAGTTTTTTTTTGCGGGTCCATTTTCAAGTAGTGTGTGTGTGTGTCGCGCGCGCGCGCGCGCGCGCGTATATGTGTGTGTGTGTGTGTGTGTGTGTGTGTGTGTGTGTGTGCGTGCGCGTGCGCGCGCGCGCGTGTGCGTGCGTGCGTTCTTGCGTGCTTGATTCTCTTTGTTTTGCTTTGTTTTGTTTTATTTTTTGCTTTCACCGCAGCTATTTTGTATAAGCCAAAGGGGTTGAAGAGCTTGATAGCTAGATTTATTTGTAATGAATAGGAGAAAAACAGTTTTTCTTCTTCTTTAGTTCAATATTTGTTTGTTTTCTAATTATGAAGCAATGACTTCACGTGTGTAATCTGTTACTGTGCCTCAATATGAGTCAAATTCTAGAAGGGATGAACAGACTCCGTGTATTCAATCTCGAATGAATGGAACTGTAGCGAAGACCATTGTTGTAGAGAAGGGGAAAGGGAAAGGTGTGTGTGTGTGTGTGTGGGGGGGGGGGGGGGGGGAGAGAGACAGGCACTGCTCTTTATTTCTTTGCTTGATACACACAAATATCGAGGTCTAAGATCATCTTGTGATGAAAAGACGTTAAATAAAACTACTGAACTGAACTGAACACAAATATCGATTTTGGAAAAGGACGCAGCAAAATGTACACTTTTCGATCCTTGCAAGATGATAGATTTACACATCAAAAAAAAAAAAAAAAAAAAAGAGAGAGAGAGAGAGAGAGAGAGAGAGAGAGAGAGAGAGAGAGAGAGAGAGAGAGAGAAACACAGCTGTGTTTTGTAGTACGGCTGTAAAAGTCAAACCATTCATAAGTTAAATGAATTCTCAAAGATTTCCTTTTTCTTCATGCTGCTAATTTGAAATCATTGCAAGTGGGCAAAAATGACTGGTGATTTCTAGAAGTCTATTTTGAGGTGTTTTTTTCGATATTGTAAAATACGATGCAATTTAGTCATCATCAATTCCCATATTCCACCCCTTGTAAATTCTGTCTTCCCTCACTCTCATACCTATTTCAGTCCGTAAACAATGGCTGCTATACAAAACCAACCAACCAACCAACCAACCAAACATTACATTACGTAGAAACATCTTGAATAGCTGAAATACCCGTTTTTCACAACAAATGATCAAGTCTGATATTTCTGCAAAACAGGCACATGATTGTTACTCATTTCATGCGGTCTTCTTTAGTGGAGAGAAAAAAACAAATAAACGAGGGAAGGTACAACTTACTAATCTCATCTTTTTCCAGAGAGAGAGAGAGAGAGAGAGAGAGAGAGAGAGAGAGAGAGAGAGAGAGAGCGCGTAGATGGCTGAAAAAGACGTCGAGCCAAGAGCGGGGAGAGGTCAGAGCATTATAGGTAAATGGGAAATGAGCCAAACACACAGTACTAAACATTTACCACATGAACAAGGAAACAGACAAAGCAAGCCCATAGAAGTCGAACGGGAAAAAATAACAGCCAGAGGTTTCCACGTGGAATAAGAAAAGAAAAAGCGAACAACAAAAAAAAAATTCCTTTTGTTTTGTTTTGCAACTTTTTCGCTTCACCCAAATCATAAACGTGAATTGCACAGATAATTAAAAGATGATATGAGAGCGAGCGAGCGAGCGAGAGAGAGAGAGAGAGAGAGAGAGAGAGAGAGAGAGAGAGAGAGAGAGAGAGAGACTCCCTGGCAGCTTGTTTCAATCACTGCATAAAGACTTTTTCAAAACAAATCTCTCTCTCTCTCTCTCTCCCCGTACGTACGTATTTCACGCGCGCGCGTGCGAGCGCGCATGCGTACATACAAGCGCGCGTGCGAGCGTGCGTGAGCGCGCGCGTTTGTATCTGCCGCGCGCTGGCTGGCACACACGTGCGGTGTGAGAGCGGAAGGAACCGGGTGATGAAGAGGAGGCCCCATGCGACGACGGGCGATTGCCTCCCGGCAATCCCCAGCCCGCCCCCACCCACCGCTACCGCCGGCCCCAAGCCATGGGCCCCTGCGATGTATGGATCCGAACTCCCTCACCTCCACCAATCTGTGTCGCTCCCAGCACGCCTTCTTTCCCAAGGTACCCGGTGGTCCCTCCCTGTGATTGTGGCTGGAGGAGCTCTCCTGCTTATCCTCCGAGAATCTTTCTCTCTCTCTCTCCTTTTTTGCCCACCCCAGACCCTCGCCTTTTTCTTTGCTTTTTTCACTTTGTTTAAACCCTTGGGAGTACCCTCTCTCTGCTGAATCGCTTTGACACTGTAGAACCTCCCTCAGTCTTCCTCTCCTCACCCCAAATTCTGTCCTCGTCCCCCCCCCCCCCCCCCCCCCAATCTCTCTCTCTCTCTGTCGCTTTGTTTCTGTTTTCCCTCAAAATCTGCTCAGTTCCCCTCGCCTCCCCCAACCCCCTCTTCCCGCCCCGCTTTTTACCTTTCTCCACGAAAACGGAATGCTATCATCAAGCAGAGTGTTGTCGAGATGAGTAGGCCCGCTAGCTTCTTCAGCGAGCTCTCTGCAGCTGCTGTTGTTGCTTGACGTAGCACGTGTACGTGTATTGTCAGAGTATCTTTTTACCAGAACATCACTAGAAGCAGCAACAACAGCACCAGAAGTCGATGTGACTGTGGACAGTTAAAGCAGCAGCAATACGAGCAGTGTAAGTGGCAGTAGTTGCATCACAGACTGTGGTAACGATTGCGTTGCCAACACCAAATATTAAAAAAGAAAGCCGAAAAGTCTCCGTGCCATGAGCGGCTGTCGAGGAGCAAAGGGTTTTTGAATCTCAACTTTTCCCCAGGTCTACATTGTAGAAGCGAGCCCGTCTCCTGTCTAGTTGCTGTACGTTCCCCCGCCTCTTGTAAATACTTTTAAGGAATGCGCTTTGGGCTCTCACAAGGTAAAGCGCCCTATAAATATCCTTTTACATTACATTACAAAGTACGATTTTTATACTTCGAGACAAATCATCGTAATTCCAGTGCCTGACAAAGAAAATGTGATTGAAAAATCTAAAATATAAAGAATACCCTTCTCAAACACACACACACACACACACACACACACACAGACACACGAGAGAGAGAGAGAGAGAGAGAGAGAGAGAGAGAGAGAGAGAGAGAGAGAGAGAGAGAGTACACTGGTGTCGCATTGAGACATTATCCCCGGAGCTGGTGGGATCAACAGTGGTTCCATAAGCAAACATCACAGCAATAATAAACCCCAAAGCTGTAGCCCAGGAACATGAAGGACAAAGAAGGGAAAGAAGAAAAATTAGTGCAGAAATCCATCATCGATATCTTGCCTGGCCATGGCATTGAGATTGCACTGACGGCCCAGAGGGTCCACGCTGTGTGAAAATCCCGTTATGGACATACGAGGAAACCCGTTTCTAAAAACAATATGGAAAGGACAGAAAATCGGGGGGAAAAAAACCAACAAGACGGTTCAAAGGAAGGAACACACACACACACAAAAAGCGGAATACAGAAAATAGCCCCAAAGAAAGCACTGATAGAAAGGCAAGATAGAAAAAGAAAGAACAAAAGAAAGAAGGAAAGGAAAAAAAACAAAACGGAAAGAAAGGACAGAACGACTGATACAAAGAAACAGTCGTAATGACCTTCTCGGGGGGGGGGGGGGGGGGGGGGGAGGTGGATTCTGATGTTCTACACACGCTCAAGCACCAGACTTGGACATCATTTCAGTTGAACAACTTCTTATCTATTCACTGTCCCTTCCCACTCCCCTCCCTCCTCTCTCTCTCTCTCTCTCTCTCTCCACTCCTCATCTCTCCTCCTTTCTAGGTTTTCTAGGTTCATGGGCACCCTCAGAGCCACAAAAGCACAAGTGGAAACATTCAGTTACGTGCTCGGGACAAGAAATTAGATTGTGTGTGTGGGGAAAAAAGGAATGGGTGTGCGAAAGGGGCGTAGATGGAGATGGGGAAGAAAGAGAGTGGAGGTGGGGGTGGAGGAGCGGGCGGCTTCAGATTTATGGAGGGGTCTAGAAATTGAGTGGGATGGAGGTGGGAGAGACGGGAGGGAGAGGAGAGAAGGGGGGGGGGGGGGGGGGGGGGTGGCAAAATGGAAAAGCAACAGCGTTGCTGAGAGAGAACGAGAAGCAATCTGACTGGTAAACTCTTCTGCTTTCAATTCCTTTCCCACACGCATGCGTGATCGCGACTGGCCAGAGAGAGATAGAGAGAGAGAGAGAGAGAGAGAGAGAGAGAGAGAGAGAGAGATGTGGCGAGGGGGAAGAAAGAACCGGTGGGAAAATAAAAGGAAGGGGATCGAGGATGAGGTGAGCTGGTCCAATGAATAATAATTGGATTCGTAACTGCGGGACTGCCTCCAATTTCTGGGAAAATGGGATTGGGATTTTCTTCTTCTTTTTTTTCTTTTTTTCCCCCCTTTTTTATACTTTTTCTTTTTGCTGTTCTTTCTTTCTGCATTTTTCTCTTTTCTTCTTATCTTTCCCACGTTCTGTATATTTTTAAATGTACATATTGCTACAACTAGAGTCTTTCCTGCTGAACCCAACTGTTTTGTTTTTTTCTGTTTTTTGCCGCTTTCTACTTTTTACTACTTTGTCTGACTTTCTGTATCCGATATCTTTTCTTCATCCTTTCCTTCGTTATTTTCCTTCTCTTATTATTCATTCTTGATTTCACTTATTGTTTTTTTTCTACCATTTCTTCTACATCTTTCTTCAGAGGTTCTTTCCTTCCTTCCTCCCTCTCTTTCCTTCCGTCGCTCATTCCATTTTGTATTCCTTCTTTCAACCTTCCGCTTGCTCTTTAGTGTGCTTTTTTTTCTATATTGCTACCTGAAGTTAGACCTAGTCTCCCAACAAAAGAAAATGCACCACTCACTCGTAGCTTTCTCGTACTTTTTTTTTTTTCCTCTGTCGTCGTTTTCTTTCGCGTTCTTTCGTTGCCGTCTCTCTTCTACTTTTTCCCATTCCTTCCTTCTTGACTTCTCTTTTCACTGCGAGTAGTCGTCGTCCCCATGCTTGTTTCTGTTTGCGAGTAATTCATGCTTAATTTGAGCGACTGCTTCGGTCTGTTCTTCATCGCTCCTTTCTCTCTTTTTTTCAGTCCCTCTTCCTCTTTCTTTTCTTCTTTTTTTTTCCTCAGTATTTCGCTCCCTCCTTCCCTCTGTATTTTACCATCCAATGACTGACTCCTGCTCTGTCTTGCTGAATTCCTGCCTGACGTTTCCATCGATCTTTTTTCAATACATCTATGCATACGTGTGTGTGTGTGTGTGTGTGTGTGTGTGTGTGTGTGTGTGTGTGTGTGTGTGTGTGTGTGTGTGTGTGTGTGTGCGTGCGCGCGCGTGCACGTATCCCCATCTATCTAGATATAGCTACAGACATAGATATAACCCCTCCGCAAAGAAGTTATGTTTTTTATTAAACATGTCGGTTTGTGTCAATGAGATCACCCCGAAACTACTTCACCGATTTTAATAAAACTTCGCGGGAAGATGGAAAGGGGTCCATAGACGAATCTATCTATGGCTTTTTTTTTTTTTTTTTTTTTTTTTTTTTGGGGGGGGGGGGGGGGGGGGGGGGGGGGGGGGGGGGGGGGGATTCCGTAAGGCGGATCTGGATCAAGGGACAAATCCAGGATAAGCTATGTAAGATTCTGCTATATATGCTGAACTAATTTCAATGTCTGATCTCTCTGTCTTGATACTGCGTCCGTCTGTCTCTCTTAATTCAGAAGGTGCACCAAAAAAAAAAAAAAAAGAAAAGAAAAGAAAATCAAGAAATATAAGGATACTAATTTGTTCCAAGACATGAAATATGCAATCATATAGTGAGAATATCCCCCCCCCTCCCTCTCTCTCTCTCTCTCACACACACACACACACACACACACACACACACACACACACACACACACACACACACACACACAGTGCCAGAAAAATCAAGTTTGATTGTGAGCCCTCAACACTGGAGAAGAACAAACGGAATGGAACCCTCAAACGTTTAAACACCAAGTGTCTATACCAACAATGAGAAGAGAGAGAGAGAGAGAGAGAGAGAGAGAGAGAGAGAGAGAGAGAGAGAGAGAGAGTCACACACACACACACACACACACACACACACACACACACACACTCACTCACTCACTCACTCACTCACACACACTCACACACACACACACACACGACAAGCCAATGGAATGAAACCCTCAAACGTTTAAAATACTAAGTCGCTGGTCTAACAATGATCGAGTCATGGTCTCTAGAGAAGCGCAAGGATTATCACACCATTACGCAGAGTCGCCACCACTTAATTCCTTTAATTTCATTCAATCAATTCATCTGCATCTTGAGATTGTTTCTAAACCCTTCAAATACCCTGATCAAATGTAAAAGACAAAGAGGTTTGTTTCTGTGCGCAGCTCCAAACTGGATAAATGTAAGAATATATTCTGTACACTGCAGTCAGAAAGAGGGTATTGATTTCTGGTGAGGAGGGCGAGCGAGCGAGCGAGCGAGCGAGAGAGAGAGAGAGAGAGAGAGAGAGAGAGAGAGAGAGAGAGAGAGAAAACAGAAAGACAGGTAGACAGAGACAGAGACAGAGAAACAGAAAGACAGGCAGACAGAGACAGAGATCTAGGCGCACTGAATTTAGTTTGAATATGAATGATTACTCATATCTCCAAAACGGATCGGTAAAAGATTTCTGTATCCAACCATCAATGCAATATACACGAGAATGCGTGGACCTAAACGTTTGGAAATGAATATCATGTCTGAGAAAAAAGACAGTGCACATCGCACATTAAACTGTATTAGAAAATTGACATCAAGGAGGTACACGGATTACATGCTGAAGGGATATTTCCAACGAGATGCTAATAATATGTTCTAGAAATGTTGGGGGAGGGGGGGGAATGCAAACGACGAATTGTTACCCGTGATTTGCATATAAGCTCAATGGCAAGATTATAAACTTTTCAATTAAATTCATGTGTGCACAAAGTGAAAATATTCCTTAAAGGAACAAAGCAAAGACACTGAATTGAAAAATATATGCGTGATTTGGAAATAAAGCTATCTTTAACAGGAAAGGAAATCATTTCGTAGACATCCCCCTAAGATTTTGAAAACAATAATACTAAAACAGACAACAGTTATAAGACAGACTGATTTTCCTCGAACTCTTATCACTTTATACTACAACCGAGTGACTGTTGATGTACCTTTTCAGTAGTGCTGAAGAATACAAGTGATTGACCTGATTATGTGTATGTACAGTCGTAGCAGGTTTTTTTGACCTGATTATGTGTATGTACAGTCGTAGCAGGTTTCTATCACGCCTCAGCAATGTGGAATAAATTACCTCGGTCCTTCAGGCACTCAGTTTTCCCTCATTCCGTTCAAGACAACCTTAAAACATATGCTTGCATTATTTGTTGAATGAATATGTATGAGACTGTTTAAGAATATGTGTACGTTACTTTGGCCTACAACACAAGAGTATACATGAATGAGAGGTCTTATGTAAGTTAATGTAGCGCAAGCTTGTGGAGCGCTGTGAATGGCTCTCTTTAGAACTTGCGCTTATATCCGCTATCTCCCTCTCCGCTTTGATCTGTGTGTGTGTGTGTGTGTGTGTGTGTGTGTGTGTGTGTGTGTGTGTGTGTGTGTGTGTGTGTGTGTGTGCGCGCGCGCGCGCGCGCCCGCAAACTTGTGTGAACTGCAGTACAACATGCACATTCCTGAATCATTTGACTTGACAACGCACAGATTTCAAAAGACCATTTTCATTACTTTAAATAACCTTCTCGGTGTCTTCTCCCCCCCCGTTCATTATTTCGCATCAGCTGAGTAACATTCCTGCAAACCAAAAGATCAAATCCCAATCCCGACCCAACCTGCTCCCTCTCTTCAATACTGCCCCCCCCCCCCCCCCCCCCCCCCCCCCCCCCCCCCCCCCCCAGGAAAAAAAATTATTACCTCGTGAATATGATCAAAATGCGTGCCACTTTGTTTTCATAAAACCATTTCCCCCGCAATCACGACTGAATTGGCAGAACTCATGAGTTCCTTTTCCTATCTTTCGCACACTCGCACGCACTAACAAAAACAAATTCCCCCCCACCCCCACCCCTAATGTGATCGTATAGCAAATGTGTGAGTAAATAGATAACAAAAAAAAAAAAGGAGAGGAAAACACGTATTGCCTATATCTAAGTCAGATATGATGTAGGTGATGCCAAGTGCACTCAATATGCAAGAGAACCCCCCCCCCCCCCCCCCCCCCCCCACACACACACACACACTTACTTTTTTTTTTTCTTTTCAGTCCGCCCATCCTCTTCTTTCCCTTCTGTTATAAATGTTAGCCCTCAACTGTGTTTCAGGTGTCAACCGTTACCATCTCGAACATAACGAAACATGCAAACTAACATCATGAAAACGCATACATATAACGCACCGAGATTTTCTCTTTTAAGTCATGGTATGCAGGCGTTATAAAAGGCAGGTGAAAATTCTCATCTCGATCACCAATGAAAACAGCTCGGTCATCTGATACACTGACAAAGTGTACTGTCTTCCAACTCTTCAGACTGAGATGATCACGATCAAAAACCTGAGGGAATCGATTTCACCGACCCTGTGTATCACGGTCTGTTTAGTTGACGTAACTTTGTCCATAAATTCTGTTATGTCCTATGCTCTGCCTCCAGTTAAAGAGAAACAAGGGGAAAGAAAAGTGATGTAAATCAGTCTAGTCGGATTCAAAGCAGGAGATATATAGGAGGGAGGAAAAATTCCACAAACTAGCCCGATTCGTAGGTTACTGATACAATATGAATTTGTAAGACCATCTTCTCCCACCAGCCTCATTCATCCTCTAGACCAAGGGGCTTGTTAGCATTCCAGCAGCTTTTGAACTGGCTTATAGTTCCATCGATTGAATGATAACACTTTTCTACAGAGTATTGATATTTACGCATTTTCACGCAAAGCTGCTACACCTGGAAGGTATCTTTCAGCTTACTTTTCAAAATGTGGAATTTTGCCTGCAGGATTATCAGATTTGTTTCATAGAACACATAGGCAACGCATGTCCGCTCACGTGTGTGCGCGCGCGCGCGCGCGCGCGCACACACACACACACACACACACACACACACACACACACACACACACACACACACGGCAGTTGTACCTATGCTGGCAATACTTGTGTTCTCAAGAAATTAAGACTGTCCAGAAGTTTTGAACGAATTATGCGCGCGTCTTATGCGTCCTGCGCAAAGAAAAGCGCACAAATGAAATGTCTGAGATTTGACACAGAAACGAAGAATTCCTGAGTGCTCAGTAATGCCAGTAGGCAATAGTTTGTGTAGGAGTCCTGACTGCAACAATTTCAGCTGGTAATCAATAGTAATTTTAAACAGTATCTAAATTTCCCTGGGTCTGTATCTGAATACACTTGCTGCCTTTTTCCTTCACTGGGTGGTGTCATTGAACTTTTCGTTAAAATTTGGTACATTGTTTTTTATCAAAGATTTTATCGAGTTCCACAGTACTCATCTGCAAGACTGTCGATAAATTTTAGCTCTGTGGTCTCTTATCATTGTCACACTATTGTAAACACGAAAATCGATCTTCAAATGGGATATTACTTTCTACAATAATTATTGTTGGAGTTTACAAACTGTCCTTCATTATCAACAAAATCACCATCGGTACAATAACGTTTTCTATTCACTCCGTGATATACAGTGTTTGAGAGTTGTTTTTTTTTTTTTTCTAAATGAAATCCGAAGAATTACCTGGCTTCAATTGAAACAGAATGTCTTTATACGTTTGACAGCCAGCCAGACTATATTTTGATTTCTTAACTTCTATATGCATATTCAGTAATAAACATTGCTACTTTCTGTAAATCTGGGTAAACGCAGATCAAATTCATCTTCAGCAAAGTTTCTTCAAAAGGAACAATTCTTTTCAACAGCTGGATATTTGTTGAAGTTGAAATATGTATTTGTTGAGCATTTTCAGCCCTCCTATCCCATGACAAGAGCAAGCAAGATCTTTTTTTCTCTCTCATTTTTTTCCTACTGCAAGGAAATAAATGAAAGCAAATTAAGGTCATGTTGTTTTATTCTATAAGCAACATTACCATCAAAAGATCTGATACAATAGTCACAAAGGGAATGATCAGAACTTGACCAAGATTCTTGTAAATGTTGTCTTTGTTTTGCTTGAGCGTGTGAACAGTTACACACACACACACACACACACACACACACACACACACACACACACACACACACACACACACACACAGTAGTACGCGTGTAACTTTTACGCGTCTAATTTTGTGTTGAATTAAGAGAAACCGCCTCACTGATGTTGGCTGAGAACTTGATTCCAAGGACTACAAATGTTGAATTCAATTCTAATTGCGACTCCCACATATGATTCAGTCTGGGATTTTTCAATTAGTTTCAAAGTGAGGCGACTGCAAGCGAAAATCTAAACAAATCTGAAAAGTATTCATAGCTCCGCCGAACGACGGACCAGCCTATGCAGTCTCCATACACCGCCAATCACGAGCAGGAATTCCTATAATGGAAAAAAACCCTACTGTTTACATGTAGTCTCACCTAAAATCAAAGAATTGTTTAAAGTTTGTTCTCTGTACAATACGTATTCTGTCCAAATATCACCTGTGTATCTGAAAGGATTTTATATGGTGGTATTTATGGCGAATTTTCGGCATTTCTTTCTCTCTGCGTTGCATCGTAACTGATTACCTTGTGAAAATGTTGTGCTTTGTCCATGCTACTGGAAGGTGAATTGAGTCCTTAGGAAAAAAAAAAGGGAGATAGCTGTGAAGTGTAAAGAAGAAAGAAACTGACATTCATTTAAGGGAGCATGACCGACAAGACCCTTCGATTTCCACCCTAAAATCAAGTGTAGCTGCATTCACTCTCGCATTGATCTTCGCAATCGGAAGCAGAAAAAACCATGCTTAAAAATACACTGTTTTGACTTGCCGCAGACATTGTCGTCTGCTAAACCGAGTTCTCGTTCAACTTCGCCGATTGTCACGCGACTCAGGAGTAGAAAACTAAACGGCGATCGCCACTGGATACAAAAACTCATCCGAAGCTGTTGTCTGCAACGACCGTTATAAAAGAAAAAGAAAAAAGAAAAAAACCCATGTACCCAACGCAATCATTACCAGAAAGCCTCTAAACAAAAGTTTCAAAGCGCTTTTAATTTGTATCTAGCATTTCCCTTTCAGGGACATTTAAATTAGGTCCTTTGATGTCTGCTCGTCAAGAGTGGGAGCTGCGCGTGCGCGCGCGCGTTTGTGTGTATGTATGCGAGGGAGTGGGGTCGAGCTGGAATCGGGGATACGGGTGCGTGGTGAAAACGGAAGAGGAGGCTATTGATAGTGCTATGGAATTAAAGGTGAGATGACATACGTTTAAAATTGTAGGGTATGATGCTTTTTTTTTGTTGGATGGGAAAACAAGGAAGCAACAAAGAAGCACCAAGAGAGTCCGGGGTGAGATCGAGCTTAACCATTTCCCTTTTTTCCTCACTGAAGTTTTATTAAAAAGAAAATGCGGGGGGAAAAGAAGCTTAAAAAAAAGGCCAATGTTCATCAATCCCAACACGGGAAGGACATCCTAGCCGGGGAAACCCATAACGTGAACCTCGGTTTGGTTTCTACCGCCGAGCGTCCTTGCGTGTGACACGAAATTGAGGTGAGAAGCCAGCGCTTACAGGGGAAAAAAAAAAAAAAGGGACAATACCGCTCCCTTGAGGGAAGAAAGCAAACTAGATTTTTTCCCCCGCGAAGCCGGAGTTAAGAGGAAAAAAAAAGAAAAAGAAAAAAGAAAAAAAGGATTTGATTTCCTGAGTTTTCGTGTAAATACCGTGTCCTTGCCAAAGTGGTTAGGAGACGTTACGCGACCATGAGTCACACAGTTAGGAATTAACCTTTTGTCTCCCGTGTCTCTTTGTCTCGCTGTATCTCTTTGGTGTGTGACGTTCTCTTTTGAGTCTTTGTCTCTGTTTCTCACTGGCCGGCACTCTGTCTCTCTGTCACTCTGTCTCTCGCTCATCTTTCCTCTGTTCATTTGTGTTGTCTTCATCTCTCCCATCCTCCCCCACCTCTTGTCTCTACTTCTCCTACTTCCCCCTGTCGCTTCTTCTCTCCCTCTATCTTTCACACTCCCTTCCCCCCCCCCCCCCCCCCCCCCCCCCCCCCCCCCCCCCCCCCCCCCCCCCCCCCCCCCCCCCCCCCCCCACGCCCCTTCTTTCACTTCCTTCTCTCTCACAGCTATACCCCTCCCCTCACTCTCTCCTTATTTACCTCATCAACATCTCTCTATGAGACACTCACCAAAATCCACTGTACTTCAGGCAAGACTTTAACAGATTCCTTCCCCTTTGTTCACACGAAAGGAGGCGATTGCCCCCCCCCCCCCCCCCCCCCCCCTCCCCCACCCCCTTACAATCCTCTCCTTCTCCACTCCCGCCTCCCTCCACCAAATCCCCTCTGCCGTCTAATGTCCAGGGAACTGCCATCATCAGCTTGGCCGAAATCCCCCCATGCCATTGGCATCCTGGGAAGGGAGCGGTGCCCCCGTTCCGACGAACACCTGCTTAAGTCTGCTAAATGCTTGATAACAATCCTTCGCTATGGTCAAAGGTGGTCTTTTGATAGCTTCGCCTGACTTCGTAGTTTCGTTCTGTTCTTTTTGTTTCTTTGTCGTTGGTTTATTCTGACTGTGGTCTAGTTTCTTCCCCCTGCTTCTTATTTTCTTTTCCTTGCTCTTCCCCGGACTGTTTCTGTGTCTTCTTGACTTCTTTATCATCATCATCTCTTTCTCTTGTCACCTGTTTCTTTGTTGTCATCTTCACTAACATCATAATCATCTTTTCTTCTTTTTCATTATATTCATGTTCCTCCGATTTTCGGGCTTTTTTTTTGTTTTTGTTTTTGTTTTTTAAACACAGGCGCGGTTTTAATTTTTTGTATGTCCTTTCATTTTCGTCTTATTTCCTCTACCCTCTTCTGCATTCCTACTTATTTTACAGTTTTCATTCTTCCCTTGTTCACATGTCGCTTTTTTTTTTTCTCCTGGCATTTTTTCTTTATTTCTTTCTTAACATCTGTCTGTCTGTCTGTTTACCATTGTCTCAGTTTTTCAGGTGTCATTATGCATGAGCTGAATTTTTACTCTTTTGTCTTTTTTTTTTAAAATGACATCTGTATGTTCAGGAGCTAGCACAAAGGCAAGCGAGAAACTCTCAGTCTTCCCCTCCTATTTCTATTTAAGCACACTCTCTATCCCCCACTGCTCCCACCCCCATTCCCGCCTCTCTCGCTCCCCCTCCCTCTCTTCCCCCCTCTCTCCATATCCCACTTTGTAATTTTCATACCCTGTCTTTCTTTCACTTCTCCATCCCTTCGTCTCTCACTTCTCTATCTCTGCCTCCCCTCTCTCACTCTCTATCCTTCCCTCCCTCCTCTCTCTTGCACGACTGAATAATATGCAGTTCTACAACAAAATTAACCGGATGACATTATGCCTGAAAAAAAAGGCGACAACACCCAGGTAAACGACGCGCTCTTCTCTGATGAGAAATTAATCCGACACGTAGGAATCAGGACATATTAAGTAGCCGGCAAATCCGAGCACCTGGCCAAAGCTTACAAGGGGGAGAAAATTAATGTACCTCCGAGTCCATAAAAGTAAGCTTTTGAGCTCCTGTCTTCGGTAAGCGCCAACTTGTCCATTCACAAAGTCTGGCTTTTTGACCTCGTGCAAATAAAAATCGTCGACGAACTAAGCATTATGAGAGCTAGACGAGGCGATAAACGGTTAGTTAACCCCGTGAATGTGAATCAGAAAAAAAAGGAATTGTGTTTTTTTGTGATTGCATTCTTCCACACTGGAGTTATGTGTCCTCGTCGTATTATGCGTCGACGTAAGTGAAACAACAGTGAAACGATACAGAGGACAGTGCTGGCATCCTTGGGTCTCGGGGGACAATGGAACTGCGCCATGGTCAACTTGTTGCCGAGTTGCAGCGCCGTCTGTCATGTTTGGTTAGTAACAAAGTAAATCAACCGTGTAACCAAAGCAAAAAAGTAGATCCAAACCAGGACAACGATGGGAACATCCCTTTCTGTTTAAAACAGGAGGATCCCAACACTGTTTTTATGACTGTCCCATGAAAGTGGGTCGTCAGGAAACTAAGACAGAGCTCGGTCGAACTCCACCCCCTTGTCCTAAGTCAGGCAAAACTAGCTGGAGTTCCTTCTCCAGTTCTTTGTGTCGTTCATCCAAGACTTCTTTGGTCCTTTATGAGATGTCCATCTCCCACTGCACAATGAAGACTCGGACTATCCGCAGTCCCACTACAGCCGGGAGGAGGAGGAGAGG
>JADBJO010000539.1:505000-515000 GCA_016801955.1 Conus betulinus | reverse complement strand
ACAACACGCTTCGCCCTTCACGGGCTACACGTACAGCACGCGTGGAATGCGGCGTCGGGAGAGGCTGGCGGAACCGACGTCCCCCCCCCCCCCCCCCCCCCCCCCCAGTGGACGGGCCGACACCAGCCGGCCCCGGGTCCGGTTCAGTCGTCAGTCAGCTTACATTCTGGGCATTCCTCTACAGTACTGCTACCAACGACTTTCAACCTTGTGTACTTCTGTGACTGCTATCATCGACTTTTAAACTTCTGCATGTCTGTGACTGCTACCAACGACAACAACACGGGGAGAACCAGAAGTTGCATGGGTGGATATTTCACTGTGCAACCCCAAAGTCGTAGAGGGCTATCACCCCTACGTCCTACCCCTCTTGATTTCACTGTGCAACCCCAAGTCGTAGAGGGCTATCACCCCTACTTCCTACCCCTCTTGAGAGAGAGAGAGAGAGAGAGAGAGAGAGAGAGAGAGAGAGAGAGAGAGCGTCAATGAAAGACAGCCAAAACACTCTCTCTCTCTCTCTCTCTAATGTGCAATGTAACCATAACTCAATACACAATGTCTCAAACATACCAATAACGTTTGGACAAAGTTGTCTTTTTCACAAGTCTATTGTGATATACTTTTATTAAAACAAACAGAAAAAAAAAAACAAGGAAAGAAATGCAAAACAGTACTCCCAGTTTGTTGTCAGTAAGAAAGAAACAAAGACTATGTTTACAGAATACTCGAGTCGTAATTCCTGTTTTGTTTCTATAAGTGTGTTGTGAGTACGGGTTTGGTCTGCTTTGTTTTGCTTCGTTTCTTTCTCGGTTGTAAAGGTTTTAAAAAAGCCGGTGTCATACGTCTTTTTCTCAGCTCCTCCGCTACAGCTCTGAGGTTTACCATAATGTAAGATGTTTAACCTCCGACTTCTGAGGATCGAAGAAAAAAAATAATGTCTGAATAGTCCCCCCAAGTCCTATGCTGAACGTGTAAGTAACGCACGGAATGAATTCCGATTAGACGATGGTGCGTGTATGACACACAGCGGAAAAGGACGGTACAAAGGTTACAGGATATCCTTTCTGACACTGTGTCGAAAATGAAGTGGACAAGAAAAAGGGAAAAACCCCGATTCAGAGTCCAGAATGTATCATCCGTCTCTTTGTTCTTTTTCCAACTTTCTCTCCTTTATCGCTGTACATTATAAACATAAATATGAATAAGGCTTCCCCTCTATCATGTCTGTATATTATAACAAAAAACAAAAAAAAATGAATGGAAAAAATGAAGCCCTCCTACAATATTTTCACACTTCCTCACGATTGCATTAACCCCTTTGCTGCAACCAGTCATACTCATACGACTGTAACGTACTTGTGATGTGAAAGAGCAAACGGTGTAGACTATTAATTGCACTACCTGTTATCACATGGGATGCTAAAAGTTTACTGAGATGAAAGACTTGCACCTTTCAGTCTACACACTATAAAATCTACTCGCCTTCAGATTTGTATACATCGGTCTGTTCTCGCGGTTTCAGTACAGTCTAGCAGGCAAGGGGTCGATCAACAGGGTTGTTTATCTGCGACGCAAGCTTGGAGTCTCCTTACTTAACTTCCTCCTCATACGTTATGGCCAGCCTGGCAAACTCGTCTGCTTGACCAGCAGAATCACTTTTTGAAGTGGACAGGGAGTGTACAGTCCCCTCCACACCATCTTCTCCGCGCTTAAAGTACCACAGGAGCTTTGCTGACACGCCCCAAAGAGCGGACAGCTCAAAAGTGCGAGCCTAAAGGCGTGAGTTTTGAGGGTTGAAAAGCGCAGATGATCTATGTCATAAAGCAAGAACTTTCAGTATCAAAAGTACAGACCTAGTTTTTCAATACAAGATGGACGCACTGTCTGAATCCCCGTACCCAAATCAAAATATTACGAGTGCTTCGGTGGATTCATCGCTTCAGTTCAGACTGATCGTTATTAGTCCAACATCAATTTCAGAACCGACACTTTAACTTGAGTAGTTGTTTAGCTGAAATTTGAGACATCGACTGACAATTTCGTGTTTTCGAAGGTAACAGAGGAATTTAAAAGCAGAGGATACTTTTAGACTGTTCAAATTTTATACAAGTTTTTATTAGACTATCAATAAACCATGCCATGTGTGGAATGGAAAATCTTGAGAAGGAAGAAGAAGATATAAATACTGACCTAAATGTTTAAAAATTATAGTCAACAAACACTTACTGACATCATACGCTGTTTTCGGTACAGAAAATCGTGTTCTCTGAACGGTTCCAAACTCGCACACTTTTCGGCATGCGCTCAGTTGGACAATTACAGAAGAATGCACTTTTTCGACACAACACACGCGCGCTCATGCATGCACGCAGGCACGCGCGCGCATGTGCGCGCGGGCGCGCGCACACACACGCACGCACGCACGCACACATACATACACCTTTCCTCCTCTGCAAACTCTGCAAATGCAATTTTGTTGTTCGGATAATCCTCCGCTGAGAGTATTCCCCGACAAACAACCGAGAGCTGTCCCTGCCCTGCCCAGCGGTGAGTGAATGGGCACTGCAGTATCTGCACAAAATGCTGATCGTGGAGGACGGCTCTTCCACCGCTCGACTTCCAAGAGAGTTGGAATTCGGAGATTAATGTCTCCCTCAAAGGCCACGGACCACTCGGCTCAAGGATGACGAGCTACCTACCCGACACCCTGGAAGACAGGGGCGTTTAGTTCCCGGCCAAATCAGACAGGCCACGGCCACTTGCCAGTGTGCTTTGTGTGTCTTATCCGGTCGTGCATTGCCTTGTCCTGTGTTGTACTGCTCCATAACTTAAGCATTTGTTTCCAAACTTAAAGGCCAGCATGCACATATGTACATTCATTTATCCGTCCGTCGATGTATGACCGTCTGTATTGTTCAACGAAGAAGAATACGTCCGTCGAGAAAGCGAGAATGTGATATCTGTGGTGAGTATTACACGCTGGACAGGATATTTCTATTTTTCTTAATCCTGAAGGCAACTCGAGATTATATCCTCCCGACCACACCACTATTCCATCACCCTCTTCCCTTCAAAGAAAGCAAGTCAACCGATCAATAAGTCAATGAAAACACGAGGCAGACGAAAGGGGAAAAACATTCTGATCTCACGAGCAGGATCCTACTACCATCCCTCCCTTTCCCATTCCCCAGCCCCCTACCCTCTGTCCCCACCCCACCCCACCCCCACACTCACCCCTACTCTTCTCTCCACCCTTCCTACCCTCCGTCTCCCCCCAATCCGAACCACGCCACTTTTCTGTTGGTCATTATCTCTTGCTGTCCCCAGGGGTAGTGGTCAGACCCAGGGTGGTTGCTATCACCGTTAGCTCCCCACCCGTCCGTCCTCCTCCCCCCCCCCCACCCCTCCTTCCCCCCACCTCTCATACTTCTTCCGACCAGTTTCCAGCCTCCTTCTATCTCCCCCCCCCCCTCCCCTTCACCTACGCCCTGTCCATTTCCAGTGTTTCCATCATCTGTCTTTCTCTCCGGTGGCCAGTTGGGCTCGGGCCTGTATTGGTCATCTAGGACTTGTCTGGCGTGCTGACCGCTTCCCATACATCATCCACCGTGGACTGACCACAAGAAAAAAAAAAAAAAAAGCCCGCCACCATCCGGTAGTTCCTTCCAGTCTGGACTCCTCATCCCCCCCCCCCCCCCCCCCCCCACACACACACACACAACAACCAACCCCTCCCCGTCACTCACATCTCCCCTCATTTCCCTTTCATTTCCATCTCATTCTGTTTTATTTTCTGTCCAGTTCAGTTTCGTTTCTCTTTAAGACAAAACTGTTGTGAGGAAATGTCTTTGACAAGATGACAGCCCCTGATACGGTCCCTCGTGGTCGGCTGGGCAATAAATACGAACTGAATTGAATTGAATTGGATTGGATTGAACTGAATACACTAAAGCTGTATTCTGGAGATCTGTCAAAGATTTGTGCGTGAAAGTATTCTCCTTTTTCACTTTTCTGTCATTCGTCCACTCGTACACACACACACGCACGCACACACATCTCCACCCTTCCTATCTCCCCAACACACACGGATACGCGCACGTGCACCCTCTCCCTAACCTCCCCCTTTGGCCCTGTCCAACGTGAGTAGGGCGGATATGAGGTTGGTGGCGGGGGCTATAAACTATCCCGGCAGGCCTCGCTGGGATTACCGGCACGTGCAAAATGGTCGCCCTTCCGGTGAGTGGCTCTGGCGGGCGGCCCGCCCTGCTGTTGGTCGGTTTTTTGGACCATGGGATGAGGCAGGGGAGGAAGAGGAGGGCGCGCGCGCGGGGGGAGGGGGGGGGGGAGAGGATTCCGCTGCTCTTCTTCCTGTTGTTTGAAAGTTTGAGGGTAAATATGGGAAGGCGGGGAGAGGGTTTCTTGTGGTTGTGTTTATGACAAAGAATGTAGTACTTATGATACTGCTCTGTTTTTCTTTTTGCTGTTGCGGTCGCTATGCTGCTGCTTGTACAGATCATAATGATAATTACAATGATCATAGAGAAGGAACGAGACTTGGAGAATGCGTAATGGAAAAGGGCATAACAGACAAAACAAAGAGGAGGATGTGGGCGGGCAGGGTTTTTTTCTTAAATATAAAAAAGGGAAAAGTCTACAAATCTGAGCAAAGCGAAGAATGAAAAGTGATTGTTTAAGGCTCTCAGAAGTTTTGGACTCGAAGCACGCATTCAAAACAGTGAAATTTAGGATATGATGTCCTCGAGCATAGGCTCAAAGGTTTATTATAATATCGATCGCTCCTTAGTAATTTTGAGCCACATATATTTTTTGCACTTTCTTCTCATTTTATAAGCCTGCCCCTCACTGGTTGTATTGTGTGGAGGGAGGGGTAAGGATGTTGAAAGGGGTGGGGTAGGTGTTGGATTGCGATCCCTTCCCTCCCACGTGATAGCAAGACACCTCAGACCTCTGATTAATGATACGGGTATACCTCTAATAGGTAACTTGGAAAGGCTACTTTCTATGGCCATATCGACTGAAGTACCTTGACCAAGATGCAAGTCAACACCAGAAAAAGGCGTAACAAATGTGTCTGCTCAAGACACATAATTCAATGTTTCCCATTCACTGTCGGCGATGAGTTTCGTATTAACGATTTCATTTCGCCCAGACCCTCGTTTGCTGACGAATCATCATCAACAAATAGGAATCTGCACTTGTTTCCCGCCACTAATATCCCCCTGTCTATATTCTCTCTCTCTCTATCTACACACACACGCGCTCGAGCCCGCGCACAGGTTGTGTGTGTGTGTGTGTGTGTGTGTGTGTGTGTGTGTGTGTGTGTGTGTGTGTGTGTGTGTGTGAGAGTGTGAGAGAGAGAGAGAGAGAGAGAGAGAGAGAGAGAGAGAGAGTGTGTGTGTGTGTGTGTGTGTGTGTGTGTGTGTGTGTGTGTGTGTTTTCATTTAACGTCTATCCACTATTCGTGATATTAGACGAAAAAAAAAAAAAAAAAAAAAAAAAGTGAATGTGTATGGAAGTAATTGCGAATGTGCACACAATGTGTGCATGTGTATATGTATGGGTGCGCGTGCAATGTGTGTGAGTGTGTGTGTGTGTGTGTGTGTGTGTGTGTGTGTGTGTGTGTGTGTGTGTGTGTGTGTGTGTGCGCGCGCGCGCGCTGGCGTGCGTGCGTGCGTGTGTGCGTGTTACAAATAAGGTGGTACAGCCATGACAGTTTACGTAACTGAACGGTGAACGGTGCTGCGGACGAGGTTTGTGCATAAGAGCTTCATTATCACATGCCAGATTATCAGTGTTGGTTTTTGCTCCGGAGTCGAATGTGTAGTCACGTTGTATGCCTCTGACTTTGTAACCATATGTCCGTCTCCATCTCTCTCTCTCTCTCTCTCTCTCTGCGAGTGTGTGTGTGTGTGTGTGTGTGTGTGTGTGTGTGTGTGTGTGTGTGTGTGTGTGTGTGAGAGAGAGAGAGAGAGAGAGAGAGAGTGTGTGTGTGTGTGTGTGTGTGTGTGTGTGTGTGTGTGTGTGTGTGTGTGTGTGTGTGTGTGTGTGTGTGTGTGTGTGTGTGTGTGTATGCGCGCGCGCTCGCCTGCGAGTCCCACATCTTTCCTCGTCTGTCTCTGCCCCTCTCTCTCTCTCTCTCTCTCTCTCTCTGTCGGGGATTAATGGCAGCGCTGCGTGTGGCTCCCATTCCCACCACCCCTTTCCTTCCCTTTCCTTTCATTTCCGGGGCTGCTAGAAATGCCGTGTTTTACTGCTTTTACAGAAGCCAGCGGCGAAGGGGCTTGTGTTGAGGAAGTTCTTTGGAATAAAACAAATGAATAAATAACAAAACAGCATCTTCCTTCGCCGCTGTTGGCACACTGGCGTCGCACGTTTGCATGCACACAGACGCGAACACAAAGATCTCTCAGGAAACTCGTAACAGCATCAAAACAAGGCTCGTAAGTCAGATGACTGTATTATGATTTACATCAGGATGGCGAAAATGACCACTGGATGAACACTTCAAAAATAAAATTTTAAGCAACATGATTTAAAAGTGCTTGAAAAAGAGCAGTTTATTGTAAAGTTTCAAAGTAAAACAATGTTAATACAAAGCGTTTCCGACTAAGTCTTAGAGCTAAAAATGAGCTTGATTTATATACTTTTTTTTTTTTTTTTTTGTTTTTTTTTTTTTTTTGGGGGGGGGGGGCAGCAGTAAGGAAAATTTTAGTGAGTCAATATTGTAAGAAAGTACTTGTGAGAAAGCATTATTCAGTGTCGTACTCAATGAACCAAAACAACAAGAAAGAATGAAACCAACAGCAAAAGAAAATACCGACAAATCAACGGAAAATTCCAAACTAGTTTTCATGCCAATGTTCAAGAAAGGGAAATACCAACACATACGAAAAAGAAAAAAAAAGAAAAGAAAAGGAAAAGAAAAAAGACAAAGAAAAAAGGAAAAAAAAAGGGCAGAAAATGTCAATTCTGCAACAAAAAAGATATATTTCATTTATTTGAAGAAACTAGATCACACACTGATCAGCGAAAGAATTCATATCATTTCAAGCTAAAACCAACCGCAAAGGATTTTTTCTTTTCAAGATAAGGGAGTAGTGGTGGGGAGGAGGGCAATGACAAAGTAAGTAGAGTAAATAATTAAGATAAACAGAGAATTGTGATGAAATATTTACGACACTTTTGAGAGGAATTAAGTATACAGGGATCTAAATGTACAATTATCAGTACGTTTCAAGTGACTGTCTCCGAGTTTGTGTCAAGCAAGTCCGTGACTTTTATAATCATATTTTTCTTTCTTTCTTTTCACACACACACACACACACACACACACACACACACGGACGTGCGTGCATGCGTGAGTCTGTGTGTGTTCCTAACTTACAAAGTGGGTTTGCCAATCGGCCAAACACCCAGGAATCTAGGGTGTTTTTATTTATTTATTTTTCGTAACCCATGAATTCTGTACATCATTTTGTTTTCGCGTATTACCGGCTTATCTTGTGAGTCAGAAATACCTCTAACTATAATGTAGACCTTTCAAATGATCTATCTTTGACATAAGTATCAACATTTCAAGAGCAGTTTTCCGGAAATCTTAATTTCAAAATGTTGAGAAAAGTTTGTTGTTGGTTTGTTTGTTTTTTAACGTCAGCATAGAATATTCTAGATTCGCTTAAATGATTGGATCAAGTGTCAAAACAGCTTAAGTGTCAGAATGGCATATCTAAACTGTACATTAATTCCGTAACTTGTGACGTTCTTCAAATGCAGTTTAGAAGTCGTAAACCAGTGTGTGTGTGTGTGTGTGTGTGTGTGTGTGTGTGTGTGTGTGTGTGTGTGTGTGTGTGTGTGTGAGACAGAGACAAAGAGCCAGAGCCAGAGAGAGAGAGAGAGACAGACAGACAGAGAGAGTGAGACAGATATAGAGACAGAAAGACAGACAGACAGAGACAGACAGTTCGCAGGTGCGTGCGAGATATGAAAAACACAAGAAGGCGTACTTTTCTCAACGCTCTGCTCTTATTCTACATGAATCGCTTTTTTCTGAGATGATTCTCCGCTCGCGTGATGCGTGTACGTTTGTCTGCATGACAGCGTGTGATATGCAAACCGAACCACATTCCTTTGCTAATTCATCGGCTAATAAACAATGTAAATCTGAATTACAAATGAGTCTCGCGTCATTTCCCAGAAACGTAAGGACTGTCCTCGCAGACACAGAAATGTGGGCAATGAGAGAGTCAGTTTGGTCTCTGTTTTTTTTTCTTTTCTTTCTTTCTTTTCTTTTTTTCTTTCTTTCTTTTCTTTTTTTCTTCTTTAAAGGTTCACAGCGGCCGAAAATGACCCGGGTGATAGGGGAGAATGGATGGGGAGAGAGGGGAAAGGAACGGTGGGGAGAGAGAGAGAGCGTTTTTAGTGAATGAACTGCGCTCTGTAAAAGATTGCCGGCGGGTGGAGGACGAGTGTGTGTGTGTGTGTGTGTGTGTGTGTGTGTGTGTGGGGGGGGGGGGGGGGGGGGGGGGGGATTTCTGCGAGTGCTGCGACATTTGTTTGACTTGATGTGATATTTTTGATGACGATCTTATTCACTTTTTTCCTCCCAGCATGTAATGGTTAAGTCTCTCTCTCTCTCTCTCTGGCCGAGGGGTGGGTGTCTGGAGTCCCTTCATTTCAGTGGATAAATGGAAATGCTTAGATGCCCGTTGGCGCGCGCGCGCGTGCGTGTGTGCGTGTGTATGTGTGCGTGTGCGTGTGCGTGTGCGCGCGCGCGCATGCATGTGCATGTGCGTGCTCATTAATTCATCAAAACACGGACATGGATTTCATGATCGTTATAGTGCATTCGTTCTGCATCCCTGACGCAAACATAAAGATACATATAGGTCATGTAACATGATTTATCATTTCTATCAGATCTACATGCAAGATGACCAGGAAGATCGAAAAAAAAAAAAAAAATGATGGATGGACAGATGGAGAGATAGACTGATATATGCATAGATGGATGGTTCGACAGATAGACATGGGTAGCTATATACAGACAGGGAGATAGATGGATAGATATAGATTTATCCTACTCCACATTCACCCACCAGACATAATATGAGCTTGAACTCCGAATGACAGCTTAAGAAGCAAATAAATGTTCTAACCATTCGGCCATAACACCCCTTACCTACTCACAACTGAAAAAAAAGGATTTATTATCTGCGTCTGCTCTGCTATGAAGAAACCGTTTCATTCTCTGCCCTGGGTTATGAACGTGAAGCCCCTGGGTCAGGCTTTTTTTTTTTTGTAAAACACTGCTCTTATTCCGCCCCCCCCCCCCCTTCCCCCAATGCCAACTTACTCATTGTACGCCTCCCCCCCCCCCTCTCCCACACACAGACACTCCTCAAACACAACACCCTTCCCTTAAGATACAACGTTTTCCCCCCTCCAAAGTGATAAATGTTTCGGGCCACCCACTCTGTCTCTCCTATGGGACCTTTTCGACGTCAAAAGCCCGTGATACCCATTCCTTTCGTGACAACCATAGGTTTTGTTTGTTTGTTTGTTTTGAGGAAAACACTGAAGACAGCAGTCACTGTCTCTGATATTGCTGCTTCATAATCACTCTTTAAACTCTCTTGCAGTCCTGGTGTAGCGGTTAAAAGGAATCATTGAGACAACGTTAACCAAGAGGCAATACAACACAAAATTGTAACTCACTTTAAGATAGAGCCATCTTTCATGTGAATCGACACTGACATCATCCAGCGGTCTATAAGTTTTATAGTACTCCATGCAGACCTTATTCAGATTATGTTCTATCCGATGTCATTTTTTGACTTTTTAAAAACTATAAGATTTTTTTCTTTGATCTCAGATTCTTTTTACAGAACCGATTCAATTTTAAGCCCCGGCCCCGCATCCCCACCCTCCGTTTTTTTCAGTATATTTGGAATGAATGTTTAAAAAAAAGATACATAAATAG
>JADBJO010000539.1:492500-500000 GCA_016801955.1 Conus betulinus | reverse complement strand
ATACATTTCATCTCCCCCACAGCCCCACCCTCCCCCACCCACACCCCGCACTTCAACCGCCCGTCTCTACCCCTCAACCCCCCCCCCCCCCCCCCCCCCCTCCTCTCTTCCCAAACCTGAAAGACGTAACATCGTAACCTATGCCTCGGAGCTCACCGTTTTCTGATGGCGTTCAGGGGGTGGAGGGACATTTGGGATTAACTGCCAGGATCATTTTGTGGCGGTAATTACTCGCTATGCCTGCAAGCAACGCCTCGTAAAAGCCCCGTTAAAGCTGGCAGGAGAAACGGCTAAATTTCAGTTAAACCGCCTCCCGTCGGCTTACGGCGTCAGTTTGTGAGCTGTGGGATGGCAGTTATCAAGTTGTAAAACAAATGGGTCTTAGGGCCGGAGAGTCAGACGTAGGTTGGTTGCGGTGAAAGCCCGAGGGCTGGCAAGTTACTGAATTCGATCTCGGCACACAGAAAAAAAAAAAAAAAAAAAAAAACTTTAGTAGAAAAAAAGAAAAAAAAAAAAAGACAAAGGGGTGGATGAAAGGTGGAGGAGGAGGAACAGGAGGAAAAAGGAGAAGAGGAAGGAGGAGGAAGAAGAGGAGGAAGAGGAGGAGGAGGAGGACAAAAGAGAAAGAGGAGAGAGAGAGAGAGAGAGAGAGAGAGAGAGAGAGAGAGAGAGAGAGAGAGAGAGAGAGAGGCAGGCAGAGAGAGAGACAGACAGACATAGAGGAGGTTGAGGAGAAGAAAAAAAAAAGGAGAATAGGAGGAAGAGTGAGGAGGAGGACAAGAGAGGGAGGGAGAAGGACAGAAAGAGAGAGAGAGGGGGGGGGGGCAGGCAGGAGAGAGACAGAGACAGACACAGATGAGGTTGAGGAGAAGAAAAAAAAAGGAGAAGAGGAGGAAGAAGTACAAAGAGAAGAAGAAGAGGAAGCAGAGTTAATAAGATGATGACGACGACGATACCGAAGATGATGATGATGATGATGATGATGATGATGATGATGATACCTAAGGTAGAAACATGGCAATTTCCTTATGCGAGAGTAGAAGTAGACAAAGAAGAGGAAAGTAATTATGATGTTAGTAATGACGAGAAAGGAAGAAACACTGCAGTTTTCAACGCAACATGAACTACAAATATTCATTTAAAAAAGAAAAAAAAAAAAAAAAAAAAGGGGGGGGGGGGGGGGGGGGGGAGAGACAGAGAGAGATTATTTCAATGCGCGCGAGTCGTCGTCTTCGTTCCAGCATGATGGCTGCTGTCCGCGCTTAAAAATGTCTGTCCCCCCTTCCACTCCCCAACCTCCCCGCCCCTTCTGTCTTCTGCCTTCCCTTATCCATATCATCACTCCCACCTTTCCCCTCCCCACCCAACGTACACCTTGTTCATCGGGTCTTCTGCAGTGTGTGTGTGTGTGTGTGTGTGTGTGTGTGTGTGTGTGTGTGTGTGTGTGTGTGTGTGTGTGTGTGTGCGTGTGGATGTGTGTGTGTGTGTGTGTGTGTGTGTGTTGTGTGTGTGTTGTTGTTTGTGTGTGTGTGTGTGAGTGAGTGCGCGCGCGCTGGGATGGAGAGAGAGAGAGAGAGAGAGAGAGAGAGAGAGAGAGAGAGAGAGAGAGAGAGAGAGAGAGATCTAGCAGTAGTACTACAGATCTTTGATAGCTTTAAACAGCACTCCCCTCACCCCCCCAACCAATCTTCTTAACTCCTCCCCAAAATCGAGCTGAATGCGTGGTTCCCCACCCCCCTCCTCCCCCGTGCTCTTTATTTCTGTTGAGCAGGTTTCAAAAAGGATCTTAAACTATTGTTCTCATCTCTGTCACATCCCTACTTGTCTTAAACATTTTCCCTTTTTTTTTTTTTTTTTACAGCACCGCCAATTGCCGGGGACCATCACAATATTGGGGCTGATACATAACAAAATCGATCCCATTTAGGTCTCAGGGGGGGAAAAAAAGCAGTTCTTTCTAACTCTACAAATACTCGGTGTCAATCCTTTAGGTTTTCTGTTTTTTCTCCAGTCGTTTTTGATTTACTTCCTTTGTTGAACTTTGTTTTCGCCCTGAAATCAGGTCTCAAATTGTTCTTTTAATCCCTGCTTTTTTTTTTTTCAAACCAGATCTGATATATGTTTTTCTCTCTTTTGTCTCGAAACCGGGTATCATGTGTTAGTGTTTGTTTTTTTTTTTCTGTATGTATGTAAGGAAACTGCTTTACCTTCGGCTTTCTTCATTTCTTTCCTTTATTCAACTTAGGTTTCCAATTATCATTTTTCCCCTCTGCTTTTTCTGAACCAGGTTTCAAACTGTCACTTTTCTCTCTGAACCAGGTTTTTTTTTAACTGGTCTCAATTTTTTTTCTATTTTTTCCCTTTAAATTAGATCTCAAATTATTGTCTTTTTCTGTTTTTTTTTTTTTACACCAGGTCTTCAACACTTGTTTATCTCTCTTTTCTTCACACCGTCTTCCAAATAATGTTTTTACATTTTCTTTAAAACCAGGATCAAGTTTTTTTCCCCTTTTTCTCCACCGGGTCCAAAACTATTTTCCCCTTTGTTTTCTCCAAACCAAGTCTCAAAGCAATGTTCTCTTTGCTGTTCTGTGAATCCGGTCTCAAACTATCGTGTCTCACTGTCTGTTTTTTTCTGAGGTCTCACACTATTTTTGTTTTTATTCTACCTCCGCTTTTCTTTAAACCACGTTTCAAATCAATTTTCTCTCTGCTTTTCTTTAATTCAGGTCTCAAACTATTTCTCTCTCTCTCCTTTTCATTAATGCAGATCTCAAACTATTTTATCTCTGCTTTATTTAAACTAGGCCCCAAACGATTGGTTTTATTCTGCTTTCTTTAAACCAGGTCTCGAACTACTGTTTTCTCTCCGCTTTTCTTTAGCTCTTTACCCTAGGTATACCAGCACATCCAGTTTTCTCTGTTAAGGCGCAGAGTGCACGGTCGCGCAACCATTGCTTACGTAGCATCTCTAGCAATTTGCTGCCACCTCCCTCCCCCTCCTACCCCTCATCCCCCCATGTCTGTATCAGACCTTCGACCTAGTTTGAAAAACAGCATTTTGGGACAGATTAATTCAATGAATATTAACTAAAACTAGTTTAAAAGTATAAAACAAAATGGGTTTGTGCTTGGGAGTCCAGTAGCAGAGCAGTGCTAATCGATAATCTGTGATCAGAGCATTACGACGGGGCCCGTATATGGCAGCATACTAGCTTCAAAAGGCAATAGCAGCCGTTTTCCAGGAATAGAGCCATCATCCTTCAGGAAAGCAGGGTTGTACTACTATCCTTGGAGATCACAACCGATTTCCTTAGGAAAACAACTGTTTTCTTAAGGTTCACACACGTGTACCCTTTTCCCTCCAAGAACAAGTTTATCGGCGTCATCCCCAAGGATCAAAACTGTTTTCCTTATCTTGGCGGAGATCTTGGCGGAGAAAACAGTTATCATCCCTTCAGGGATTCAATGACGATATCAAAACAGTTGCAGTCCTCGAAGTCATAACTATTTCCCTATATTGCCAATACATCAGTGATCGTAGCCCTTTTCCCTGCTAACAACGTTTGCGTCGGGATAGTACGCTTTCCTCTGGGAAAGAAATAAAACAATTAACTTAGCAATTGCTATGCTCAGTGGAAAAGGAAAACGATTTTGCCACAGGAAAACACTTGTGATCATAAGGAAAGCAGTTGATATCCCATGAAAGAAGTTGTATCCCATCAGATAAGAACCTGTTTTCCCTCTTTTCCCTTCTTAAGGACAACAGCCGTCTTCCTATCGCTTTTAGTCTTCAGGATAATACCTGTGTTTTCCCTTTTTCTTTCTTAGGACAACAGCCGTCTTCCTATCGCTTTTAGACTCCCTTATGTTGCCATACCCATAGGTGGGAGGTACGTGGGCAAAAGAGCCATTAAACAAGGTCTAACGTCACTGTTCTTCTGTCTGTCTACCAGGTCCCAACTCAGCCCAGCGACGCCGGGGCCGACAGACCTACAGCCGCTACCAGACCCTGGAACTGGAAAGGAGGAGTTCCAGTTCAACCACTACCTGACCCGGAAGCGGAGGATCGAAATCGCGCATGCGCTGTGCCTGACAGAGCGCCAGATCAAAATCTGGTTCCAGAACCGGCGAATGAAACTGAAGAAGGAGAAGCTGGCGATTCAAGAGCTGAACAGCGCGTGCAAAGTGCCGAAAAAGGAAACAGACTCGCGCCACAGCGACAACTCAGACTCCGCCAATGAGCAATCGAGTTAAGAGACTGTGGAAATTAAAAAAAAAAAAAAAAAAAAAAAAAAAAACGAACCGTTTCTTTCAACCGGTTGAAGCCGGAAAGACAAGGTGAACCGTTGATTTTGACAGGTGAGAAGCAGGTTGTATTCGGAGGTGTGGGTAAATACATTAAACAAAACGAGAAACGCAATATTAAAAAGGGCAGGGGAGGGGGGCGGGCAAATGGGAAGAAAGGGAAGAAAAGAAACGAACCGAAAACTGGTATTAAGTCAAGCACACGGTGGAATGTAACTTGTGTTTATTCTTCTTGTTTTTATTTAATGAAGCGAAATTAAACCATGAGATGTTCGTCATACAGGTGAGCGCTTTGTGGGCAATTTTTTTTTTTTTTTTTTTCTTTTTTTTTTTTTTTGACAGTCTTGGTTCCATATGCTTCATCAAATTGAGATACAAAGTGTATGGAGATCGCCACATCAAACTGTTCAGCGCTTGTGGGACGAGACAATTCCAGACGTGATATGGATTTTTTTTTTCTCTTTCTTTTTTTTAAGTGGTGATCCTGAGACTCTTCTACGTGGTGTTTACGAGAGCACTGGGTGTGCTCTGTTCGCATTCGCACGATTTGCCCACGTCAAGATGCTGAACTGAAAGGGCGGAACTCTTTACCTGCAATGAGGCGGTCAGGAGTGTTCTTTTACAAAAACTGGGAAAAAAAGTTTCGTCAATACAGTATAAGGATGGACTGATGACGCACGCACGCGCACGCACGCGCGCGCGCGCGCGAGCATGCACACACACACACACACACACACACACACACACACACACACACACACACACACGCGCGCGCGCGCGCGCGCGCGCGCGAAAAGAGAGAGAAGAGAGAGAGAGAGAGAGAGATCAAAGGCAAGACAGGACACAATTGCGTGGATGAATATATCAATAAGTATTGACATACATTCGTTGTGCTTAACGAAATTGCACAAAACTGGTCCCAAATTCTTAAAGCGAAGGAGCTAAATTCTTTTCGTGGAGTACCCTGTACGAACAAAATATCCCTCAACGTTAACCACAAGTAAATATGATACTTACAAAGCAGCATCGTTAACGGAGAAGACTAGATATGCTTTCTCCCGAGTTTTTTTCAACATCTAAAAACAATTGTGCTCAGTACTTACAAACACTTCGGTAGGATTAAACTGCATCAACATATGTGTTGTCCCGTATACAATTGATTACGGTTACGTAAAAAGCATTCGATCGCATGCGGTGATTTGGAAAGAACGAGAGACACCTTGGTTACTTGGGGTTCTATCGACACTGTTTAAGACAGCAATTTCAAGGTCAAGGTCATGACAGTAGTCACCCTTTCTTTGGAGTGTCACAGCATGAAGAGGAGGCGCACGGGCCACACGCTAATGTCACTTTCGCTCTCAAACTACCATGTGCAAGGTATGCAGTGAAACCTTGGACAAAGTTTACCAAAACACACGACTGTGTGTGAGTGTGTGTGTGTGTGTGTGTGTGTGTGTGTGTGTGTGTGTGTGTGTGTGTGTCTGTGAGCGGTGTACACGCACGTGAGCGAGTGCGTCTGTGTGTGCGTGCGTTTGTGTGTGTGTGTATGGTGTGTGTGGTGTGTGGGTGTGGTGTGGTATGGTGTGGTGTGTGTGTGTGTGTGTGTGTGTGTGTGTGTGTGTGTGTGTGTGTGTGTGTGTGTGTGTGTGTGTGTGCGCGCGCGCACACGCGCAAACGTGCGTACGTGTATGTGAAATTCGTTTTCATGTTTATGTCATAATATCAGAAAAATTCTGCGCTCCCATGTATGCATGCGCGTGTGTGCTCGTGTGCGTGCGTGTGTGTGTGTGCTAGTTTTGGTGTTTACGGGGGAAAAAAGTGTGGGCATGTGATGGTGTGTATTACACACGCCTGCGTGTGTATTAGCATGTATATGTGCTTGTGTGCAATATGTGTATGCGCTTGCATGTAGTGAGAGAGAGAGAGAGAGAGAGAGAGAGGAGAGAGAGAGAGAGAGAGTGTGTGTGTGTGTGTGTGTGTGTGTGTGTGTGTGTGTGTGTGTGTGTGTGTGTGTGATCGTTTACAATGCTCATATAAAAAGAGATGACTCGCAACAGTGTGTGTGTGTGTGTGTGTGTGTGTGTGTGTGTGTGTGTGTGTGTGTGTGTGTGTGTGTGTGTGTGCGCGCGCGCGCGCGCACGCACGTTCGTACGCGAGATCGTTAGGGATGGCATTTGGTATGTGTTTTGCCACATTATTTTTCCGCCTTGAACAAAGAGAAAAATCAGGAGAGTAGTAATCTTTGGTTTTTTTTTTTTTTTTAAGAAGAAGAAGAAACGAGCTTTTCCGATACAATAATGCGTGTGCGCGCGACAGAATGAAATTAGCAAGAACATCAGCATCCATGAAAAAAAAAAGCTGCCATGCGTGTACGTGTTGGGGAAAAAAATGGAGGGGGGAGGAAGGGGGGCGAGGTGTTACGGAAAGAAAAAAGGAAAGAACATGAGCTTCTCTGTAGTGATTATTCGTTAAAGAAAGAAAGAAAGAAAAGAAAAGAATAAAAGAAAGAAAAGAGAGGAAGGAAGTAAAAAGGTCTGTGTCCTTCATACCTGGCTTATGTGTCATTCGTAGCATACTAAACCTGCTCCAGAAACTCGCGTTAATGAAGTTTCTTCATTCATCTCTTCCCACCACCACCCATCCGCCTACTTTCACTCACCCCTCCCCTTTCCCCCTTTCTCAAAATGAAGATCGATACACTAACAGTCATCCACACGAGCTTGAATATGAACTCTTTTTCGTTCGTTTCTCTCTTCTCTCTCTCTCTCTCGCTTCATCCATTCTCTTTTATCTCGCTGGCTCTTTCCGTTCCCGTCATCGTGTTTTGCACAGTGTGCGTGCGTGCGTGCGTGCGTGCGTGCGTGCGTGCGTGCGTGCGTGCGTGCGTGTGTGTGTGTGTGTGCGCGCGCGTGCATGTGTGTGCGTTTGTGTGCGTGTGTGAGTGTGCGCGCGCGGGTGTGTGTGTGTGTGTGTGTGTGTGTGTGTGTGTGTGTGCGTGCGTGTGCATGCGTGCGCGCGCGCGCTACATACCTGGCCACAATGTGGGTATTGTCTTGAACCATGGACAGATGCAGTCAAAGGCACGTCACGAGCCTTGTTTCTCTCTTTCTTCTTTCCTTTTTTCCCCTCCTTGAGAAAGAAAAGGAAAACGGGCTGATTTAGCATGACTGGATGTCAAACAAGTCGTGACAT
>JADBJO010000539.1:455000-485000 GCA_016801955.1 Conus betulinus | reverse complement strand
CCGACACATGTCTCGGCATACTGAGAGTGGCACAATTTCTCTGGTGCTTCGGTCAACGGGAAACGAAGTTTTTTGTTTAAAGCCGTCCCGTTTTGACTGGGCCAAAGGTGATAACATTTCATTTCGTTTTCTAATTTCATTAGCCTGAGATAGGTAGATGGGAGGTGTACGTGTTAATGTATGTTGCACAAATAAGAAACACACACAAACGCGCAAGCAAGTGCGCGCATACACACGCGCGCACGCGCGCGCGCGCGCGCGCACACACACACACACACACACGAAAGAAAGCGACGAGAGAGGGAGGGAGGGAGAGAGGGAGAGAAGAGTAATAAAACCTGGGCTCCGCTGCCTTTAATTTCAAGACATGGAGCAAAGAACTAAACCCAGCCCACTGAAAATACACAAGTGTAAAAGACAGATTTACACTTCAGGGGAAAGGGGCATGAGAAGTGATCCTTCTCTAGTGAATGCTCTGTCAGTTGTACTGTACCTCCGAAGTGGAGGTCAACAGGGCTAGCAACGGAGAGTTGTTTCGCTCTATTAAAAGCTTATCGGGCTTGCTGTTAGCTCTTGGTTACCTGCGGGGATGCGTTTCCAAAGAAGCAAAGAGAAAACACTTGCAAATCGAGAAGATACTTCTTCATAGACAGACAGACAGACAGATAGATGTCTCCTCAAAAGGAAATGGCGGAATAAAATGGAGGGGAAATAAGGTTTCTAAATGAAATGAAAGATTGAAAAATGTCCCCCCCCCCCCCCAAAAAAAAAGGTGGAAATGAAAAAGACAGTCTGCTGAGTGCAAGTAAGCAAGATAAAAATTCATAGAAATTACTTCGGGAATTACGACATGGAAAAATTGAAACAAGAGAACCCGTGCCGATATACCTTTACTTTCCGGACAGGGAGAGAGAGAGAGAGAGATCCGTCCCACTTCACATACATGACTGCAAAAGACACACTTCGAGTTAAGGGGGAAGGAGCATAAGCAGTAGTCTTCCGCCAATGAATGATCTGCTAGCTTTATTGTTCCCTCCAAACGACGTCTTCGCGAACAGCAGGCGACCGCTGCTTCGCTCTATGAACTTTCATCAAGCTTGCTCCTGTACCCTGGTTACCTGATGATAAAAAGAGCTTCTGAATATGAAAAAGCACATTTCCAAAAAATTTAGTAGGTCTCCCCGCATAACATGAGAAACTTCTCCAAAAACAAACAGGAGTACTCAGCGAAGATGATAAACAAACAACCCCCCCCCCCCCCCCCCCCCCAATCTGTCTGAAAAAAATCATAGGCAGAAATGTATAGACCCAGCCCTAGGAGGCAATAATTGGGGAAAAAATGCAAAAGAACTAAAAACCAGTTTTAGAAAACTCCGAAGTTTACAACAAGGGACACCCACATCACATCACGAGCTTAAATGGCTTCGGGGCCCCAGATGCCTTTAATTTGTAGATAGCGATAGGTTCAAACATCGATGACTGCGAATGAGTCACGTGATACGTCGGGAGTGCACTAAACTGTCGTTGGTTAGTATGCACGCTTTCTCAGCACCCCGACTTACGTTATGCGTTTCTTTGACGGCAAAAACAGCAGCTGACGCACCAGCATGCTCGTACCTATGCATACACGCAACATGCACATTCGTAAAATCACGCACGTGCGCGCAACTCCTTCACACACACACTGCACCACGGTGTCGTGTTCAGATATCACCTCTGAAGATAAATATAGCTACCTTAATGGTGAAATTAAACACAGTCACAAGCAGAAAAAATTCCGCGACGGAAAAACAACAAGAACCTGACACTATAAACCGATCGATTCATCATCATCATCATGAAGAAATATCTCCAAAATCGTTACGACTAGAAAAAGAAAACAAGTTCTGGTACTAGTACCATGGCAAAAATATTAAGGTTTGGGAGTTGGTTCGAACGCGCGCGCATGCGCGTGCGAGTGTGTGTGTGCGTGTGTGTGTGTACGCGTGCGCGCACGCCTGCGCGTGTGTGTGTAATGTGTACTTTTTTTGAGAAAACCGACACGCATGTCAACCGACACTCCGTGCTGCACAGTATTCGCTTTGGGTCTGTCTGGATCTTTAGTTTAATTAGTTTACCAATGACAAAAAACCAAAATCAACATAATTCAAGGGATGAGGGGGAGGGGGTGGCTGGCACTCATCCTCCCCATTCCCCCACCTCCCTCCCTCCCAACTCCGAAAACAATTCGAAACCAGTATTCTAAATGGTGCAATCGATCTGTCGCAAAGCCCAGATCGAATAGGGTATCGTCCACATTTTGGTCCAGTCAAGACCAGGGCCAAAACTGCTTGAACAGCTTTGGTAGATCTGTTTCACCTCTGTACTGTTTTGCCGATAGGCTATGTCAGAGCGTGGCATCTACCTGGGGGACAAAAGCAGCACCTGTCCTCTTTCGCAAAGAAGTTTACACGAGGTTTTGTGATGTCAGAATTGTCTGCTGGAATGCTGAAAACGTGCCAGACCAGCGCTCTAGAGATTCACTTTGTTTCGATGATTGTTTACAGCTTACAACTTTTTAACACTGTGAATTTGTGGAAACGTTGTAACCCTGCCAGCACATCCAGCGGGCCTCTGGCAAAAGAGACGCCTTCTTTCGCCTGTTCAGCGAAAGACATTAAGCTACTGGAGATCGCAGGAAAACTACCTCCCCCTTTCAGGTTTCCATAGCTCAGATGGCGAACGATTCTTTTCGTGTTATACTTTCCAAGTTCTTTTTTTTCCCCGGACACACCGCTTAGCGTTGGCAGGAAATAAAAATAATGGTTTGGTCCAGTCGCCATAACTTTTTTTCACATATTCCTTAAGCTTAATGGCCATAGAAGCAGTGAACCGTTACACAGTTCAACGTGACTGGGACACAGTATGATGGAGGGTGGACAGCGGCCTTCTCCTTCCGCCACCATTAACTACCGGAGAATACGGAGGTTTTCAGCCTTACAACAACCGACCACACGACTGGTTGGAAGTCTCAGCCGTCAGCTCCGCTGGCAAACGCTCCAATCATTTGCCTCGGGCAATTCTACGAACTCCTACACTTAAAAGAGATCTACAGATGTCACTTACTGTAGCGTAGTGGTAGTGTCGCGGATTACTGGCTTGGAGGTGTCTTTTCTGAACCCCATTGGCGGCATGTATCAACGGGATTTCTAGACCCCCGGTTGTCTCCTACACATAGTTACTGAGCGTAGGTAAAAAAAAAAAAAAGTGGAAACCAAGATCACACTTATAGACGCTCCTGATTTACTAATCAACAATGCAGGTGTCGGTATCGCTTGGACTTTGTCGTGGCTGTGATAAGAGTGTTAACTGAAAATCATGTAAAACCCTGCCAGTCACACACACACACACACACACTCTCTCTCTCTCTCTCACTCACTCCTAGGTGACACAGTAGTGTGTGCCGAGAGGAGAGGTGGCAGATTTCTCTCGAGGGGCGTGGATGTGAGAGGTCAACGCTGGGCGGCGCAGCCAAACTCGCCACTATACGGCTCCCGGATATATGGCACGGTGGGCAGTGGAGCGCTGCTTGATTTTGGGGTAAAGTGGGCAACTTTCTCAAAGTTGGGCTGAAAAATACTGCCCTCTCTGCCATAGTTAGTGAGGACATAGAATGAAATTGTGCAGCACTCTAGTGAGGTCCGTCCTCCTCCCTCTCTGAGGTGGTCTCATGCGACACAGGGCCATTGCCACCCTAGCTCGAAGGCGGCCGCCCGGTAGTCCTGAAGACCGGCCTTTTCGGGAAGTAAGGAGAAGAGTACTGACGTCCACAGTCGGCTGACCAACATCACAGAGTGGACCTGAGTTCACACGGAAGCGGAACCAAGTACTGGACACCAATCCAGCAGGAGGAATGAAGAGGACCCGGAGTCCTGTCTTGGACGAAAACAAGACAGGACAGCCCCCGTCCGGAACCAAGCCCAAGACTCCTGCCAACGACCAAACATCCTGCCACAGACACCACAGACTTGGGGTCTGGGACTCCGTGTACTGAAGGGCCAACGGGACGTTGAATTCATCTCTTCGGCTTCACAATCCTATCATACGTCATGAGACCAAAATGGAACGCCATGGTATCAACTCCGGTAACATTACATTTACAATTCTGTGGCTCTGTTAATGTGGTTGCCTCCGTTCCTGTTTTCTTTCCATTATCCCTGTCTGTGTTGAGTTCGGGTCAAGTCCACGAGGTCATCATATTATCGATGTACGATCGTCATGGGGCCAAGAATGTTGCATATACTAACCAGGTAGTTTCCGAATCCAGTTAATTGCAAGCACTACAATCGTATTTATTTTTCCTTCGTTTCATTCTTTTTTTTTTTTTTTTTTTTCTTTTGCTTGCGTGAAAATCTGGAACTCCACGTAACACGCCCATTCCAGTTATCCATCCCCGAAATGCACAACTCGCACAGACACTGTCATTATTCACATGCAGATGTATTGCTAACATGCCAGTCGACATGAAAGGTCGGGATATTCATAACACATCATATAACAGGCAAAGGATACTAATGAGATAGTCTGTCCATTTTGTGGGCACATGACACAGCTAAATTTGTAAGAGTTCTTTGTTTCACGATCAGTCATCTGCCAATAGTTGCATGCCATCAGATTATCAAAATATTAAAAACAAAAGAAATTACAAACCGAGAAAAATCTGCGGAAAATATTATGATAGTTCAACTGACCCTTAAAGAAATCGGAATTATTCTGAAAATAAAAAAGAGAAGAAGAAGAAGAAGAAGAAGAAGAAGAAGAAGAAAAAGAAACCCTCTGGCATCGACACAAAAGAGAACGCAAAATGAATATTATTACCGCTAATTTTCTAAATAATCCACGGTTATGTGGCTATTGCATTTTAATGTGGCTATTGCATGGCTTGGCGTAATAGCCAGGACCACAAACTAGCGTTTTGAACGGAATCGTCCCGAAAGGCCCCAGTTCCGTAAGGGCGCTATTCAAAATGGCCGTGCGCCATATGGGTTCCATCGGGGCCAAGTGTCTTTAGGCCCCAGCGCAAATGAGCACATCTGGTCTCTAACGAGAAAGAGAGAACGAGAGAGAGAGAGAGAGAGAGAGAGAGAGAGAGAGAGAGAGAGAGAGAGAGAGAGAGAGAGAGAGAGAGAGAGAGTTTGTGTCTCTGTCTCGTGACTCTCTCTCTCTCTGTCTGGACGAGCTCATCGTCCTATCAGCCAGAGGCTTTTAAGGACATGTTCCCAGTGGAATCCATGGGAAGTTATGGATGTGAGCCTGCAGTTGGTCTCGAGTTTGGAGTGGTCGGATATTGCATTCACGTTGTGGAGTTGAACAGGTTATAGTCGATGGTAGTACCCATCCACCGGCCTCTTGAAAAAAAAAAAATGGGAAAAAAAGTCCTTCCTCAGAGCCAATCGATATTGGTCCAAACGACGCAAGGGAGTTAGTAGGGACAGAGCTGCTTTTACTGACCAATCCACCGGCCGATGTTGTGGTCAAAACGTATCGGCTACACAAGGCGGGGGGTGGGTATTTGGACAGAGTCCTGGACCCAAGAGGCCCTTTCGGTGAGTGCTACGGAGTCGCGGGTGTCTTCTTCCCTTTTATTCGGTGCTCTCCTTCCGATTTTGTACGTCGAAGAAGTGCACTCATTTATCGGCCTGCTGGTCCGCAGCGCAGTCTCAGAACGTTTCCGTGTCGGAAGCGCGGAACTCCCTCTTCTCTCAATATTTCCTTGTCACATATGCTTTGGCACGCTGGTAATTAGCCAGCAGCTGCCCAGCATTAAGGTGACAGTATCCTTTAGGGTCTGGACATTGCTTTGTTGGGTCTTTATCGGCTTGCACAGCTCGGCACTAGCTTTTGCGGCTCGGGGACGTGTTCTGGGTCCTGAACTTTGTTGGGTTTTATCGGCTCGGCCACTAGCTTTCGCGGCTCGGGGAGTTCTGTATCCTGAACTGCTGTTTTTGGTCGGCGTTCCGGGTTCAGCCGCAGCTTCGGTAGGTTCAACTCCATGGAGACTTGGTACTGATCCTTGCTCGAGGCCGAGCTTTCTCAACGGCAGTTTACGAACCAACCTCTGCCACATTTCGTAATTCTTGGTTCTAGGCGCGTTCGTTTAGGCATCCATATTTAATGTAAGAATAAGCAGAAAAAAATCTTCCCTTTCAAGAGACAACTCGCTCTCTTCATGAGGCGAACCTTTTTTTTCGTCAATAACCCCACATCTCCCTATCCTTCCATATACTGTCACTCACAATGGCATTCATGGAGTAAGCAAGACACAGGAGCTTTGTTAAAAAAAAAAAAAAAAAAAAAAAACCGTATCACTCAGAGACAGCCAGGTGGGTTAGCGAACATGACTTATCTTTTTTTTTTCTCTTAAGTATAACATACTCCAAAAAGACCCCCAAATAGTTATGATTTCGGTAATCCGACCGACCCAAAACGTTCTTTCCTACAATATTATTTTTTTTTCTCGATTTTAAAAAAAAATCGTTTTATAAAAAACGAATCACTCACCGTCCTGAGAACGAATTGCTCGCCGTCCGATCTTCCACATAAACTATCGAACCCTAAGATTTGCAGTAATTTTCACGCGATCTCCAGTTGCTGCCTTTCCTAGTGCAGGCGAAAAAAAAAATGATCCCTTTGCCATAAATCATCTGAGGGTCAGACACTGGACGATAGACCGATGGCTCTGGAAAATGACCAAAAACGTTTTCAATCGAATCAGCACCTCGGCCTAACGATTTTCGGCGAGCTGGACACGGCACTCAATGTTTACGATCAAGCAGCGTCCAATTTATCTGCCCATGTTGACTTACTGCAGAAATAATTTCATGCCAGCACATATGCAACTTCCCGCCCATTCACAATGCTGTTTCGACACTGTGAAAACGACTTCCCGTCCAGGGTAACTCATTGTGACAGTTTATTCCAAACCATGCCCCCAAAAAAAAAAAAAACGGATCCGTTACCTGGGCGGCACATGCTCAATTTTTTGACAATTCAGGACAGGTGAACTCAATCGGACTTAAACCAAGACTTTTCTGTGGTCACACACCAGGACAAACATAGCAGCCACTGGTCGTGAACATCAACCGTAAAGTGAAGTTCATACAAACCGATTGCACCAGAAAGAAAAGTATTCTTAACGTTCAACCTAAGTCCCAAATCATAATAAAAACGTAGAAAACATTGTGTGATTGTCTCAGTTTTGTATTCACAGCCAGTGGCTATTCTCTTTTTTTAAAAAGAGTACTGTACATTATGGAATGTCAGTTATCATGCGTTTTGGCCTCTATGAAAGGTTAAACTCGCAAGTTCTAATTATCTATCTGACCTATTATGTTTTTACGCTTGTTAAGCACCACTGAATCCACATTTTTTTATAGCAGTGAAGTCGATCTTTAACAAAGTTGTCAATATATGCCAAAGTTGTAAACGAAGGTTTACCGACATCTTTTTTCGTTGAAAATCATCCAACTGGCCAATTCTTAACATTCCGCGTTTGTACTTTTCAACAATGTTCGACTGAATACATATGTGATTCGCAATATAATACCAAAAGTAGAAGAGTAAAAAGTGTGAATAAATGAAAAGCGAACAAGATATTCCTCCAAAAATGGCTTATTAACCCATCAACGCTCAGTAGTTTTCTTATGGACAGTCTACAGCAGAATTATTCTGTGTTTACATAAACGTCATTATGGCAACAACAAAAAAAAAGTGAAAGATTACATATTCAAATCCACCTTGGCTTAAGGCTGTGTCAGACCAAATGACATAGGCTAGAACACCAAGGCTACATCAAAATGTTATGCTCTCCGTAGTCTAGTTATGGGGAGATTGTCTTCAGTCGTGACAAGCACCTAGCATAACACCATCAGTCTCCAAAATCCCCCGAAGTCGGAGTGTGGCTGCCCACGTGGCGGGGTAATCAAAAACGGTCCTACGCATGCTATTCTATCCCCAGCTGATGCACTTGTACCATACTGTTCAAGTACTTCGGCTGTTCGGATGATCCTTGAGTCTTTCAGCCAGGTACGACAACACAGCAGCATCCAAAATATTTGAATGTGCTCAGCACGCTGTGTGTGTGTGTGTGTGTGTGTGTGTGTGTGTGTGTGTGTGTGTGTGTGTGTGTGTGTGTGCGTGCGTGCGTGCGTGCGCGCGCGCGCGCGCGCGTGTGCGTGCGTGCGTGCGTGCGTGTGTGTGTGTGTGTGTGTGTTTCGTGCGGGGCTCTGTTTCATATGAGAATCTATACAATTATGACAATAACAGACGTAAACACGTAGGCCTTACACTTTTTTGTGCCTATTTAACAACTGATCAACGTGAATTTCAAAGCTGATAAATAACACATGTCAAAAAAGGCTCAAATAATTCTCCGGAGTCTTTGATCTCCATGAAGTTCAGATCCTTTAATGTACACTTGATAGATGCGATGTTGGGAGAAACTAGAAAGGCATCTACTGTGATTTTTGTTGTTAATTTGATGCTCCTTTATTGTATAGAATAGTGCTCGTGACTCGACGGCACTTTTTTCCATCAAAAGCATGAACAGATGTTCAGTGATGCTCATTAAGCAACTGGTTAAACCGTTCCTTTGAAATCCCTATACCCAGGATCAACCAGCATTGCTCCCTAGGGACTGCTGATGCCGGGACTGACCCGAGTGTAGCTGGGTGGAGGTAACTGAAATAAAATGGCGTGAAAGGAAGGCACAAGAGGAGGCAGGGAAAATGATACAAAGGAAAGGGAAAAAACAAAATAAAAGAAAATCAACCACAATAACGAAAAGGAATAAACGCACGAACAATCTGTCTTCCCCCTGAATTCAGTCTGAACAGCATCAAACAAGACATTGTATAAACGGGCAATAGCTGCAGAATATAGCAGCGACGACCAACCACGACTCCCCGTATCTCCCACGTGACTTTTCTTTTTAATCCCGGCTCCTTCGAGCCAAGCTCTCCAAGCTGAAGATCCTCCTGTCCACATGGTAGCAGCAAGGCCTCTCAGGCGTGTCAAGGCAGAGCGGGGGGCCATTAAAGTGCCAACACCCACACTACGGCGTTAAAGTGTCCCTCAGGTGTTAATTGTGGATATCGGAGAGGGGTATGGGGTGGGTAGGGAGGGTGGGGGTGTTAGGGATTAAGGACCGGTCAGATGAGAGGGAGCGGAGGGGGAGTGGGTGGATGGGGGGGGGGGGGGTTGAGGGAAGCGGATTGGGCAGTGTAAGCTGTAAGGATATGTCTCGTTTCACATACACCCTACACCCCTTCCCCCTTCCTGTAACCTTCCTACACTCCTTCCCCCTTCCTGTAACTTTTCGTTTTTTTTTCGGCTCGACTGTCGCCTGTCGCACTTACGGCGTGACTCATAAATTTATGGCTCCCCTCGCGACACCTTGCGAGCTACCTGATCAAAAAGGTGCCGGGGGCAACCTGAACCCCACCCCCTGACAATCCTGACACGGAAAACAAAGGTCAAGTCAGTTGCGTCCAGATGGCTTAAGAAATAATAAAGTAAGGGAATAAGCGACACAGAGGAGGATTGGTGTGGCAAGAAGGGGGGGGGGGGGGGGGGGGGGAATGGCTGAGGGTGGTTGGGAGGGAGGATGGAGGGTATGATATCGTCATCAACACGGGCAAACTTGTACGAAACGTTTCTCGTCTCGCTTTCCGTGCCACCTCAGTGGCACTACGCCTGCGCTGCTCATTCCGGCTGCGTGTTCACAGCCATCCACAGTCTGTCCTTTCGCAGCCCCAGCACGGGCAATCGACAGGGAGCAGTCAATATCAAGTCTTCGAGAGGCAACCTTTCGGAGCTGACAATACACTGCTGCCAAGTCACCTTGTATTCGGCAATGCCTGTTCTGATCCAATGTACGCAGAATACCACCAACAAAGCCCCCTAATGACGACACTGACTGCTTAGCAATGGAGACAATGTGAGTGACCGTCCGCTTGGGACGATTGTCCCCATCCCACTTGCCAACACACGACGACCTCCACACCAACTCATCAAGGACAACGACGTGGACAGGAAATTGAAACTGAAGTCTTTGTGAGCAGGATGTCAGAGGGGCATAGAATTTCAGACTTTTCAGTGTGCTCATCGATGAAAATAAAGGCGTGAAGATGATACTACTGAGTTTCATTCTGGCAAGACGATGAGCTTTCTCTCACACATTCCTGGCATGACGCAGGCTCGCGAGACACAGACAGCTGCAATATTGGTCCTCATCAAGTGGACAAAGCACGACAGCGTATTTCAGTCTTCCCACCTGAGTCCATTGCAAATTCAATTCTGGCAGAGTTTTAGATCCATCTCAGATCAGGGTGTGCGCATATTCTTTTCTGAAGAAAAAGCAATGTGGCAATTGCGCCTCTGCTGGAAATTTTCAGGCGTACGGATTCAGCGCGCGGGGGGGGGGGGGGGGGGGGGGGCTTCGACAAGACAACATCGTGGATTGACCTGAACGCAGCATATTTAAAGGCGGTGGAAGAGGGGAAGAGGGAGTTAGGAGGGAGGGGAGGTGACGACTTCTAGCATTTATCAACATCTTGTTCTCACTGTTCCATCCAGCAGCAAGGACAGAGCGACAGTTTCGTCTGCGTCCCCGTCATGGACATTTTCACAATCAGATCAAACAGAAGCTCAAATGGAGCGAACCCACATGGTACCAGGCCAGACTGTTATTGTCGAGTAAATGCCTGTATTCGTCAATGACTAGGTAACGGATAGTTTTCTGGCTTCTGGCAAAGAAATATATTCAGTCTTCTGAGTCTGATAGAGTTGGTGAAATTTTGTTCAAACGGCAGACTTCCACAGCTGATTCCCAGTACCAGATATAACCCTTGCAAAATAATTTCACAGGCCACATGTTCATACCTTTTCATCATTTTTTTTTTTCTTCTTTTTTTTTTTCTTTAGCTTTGATATGGGTACTACCCCCATTACTAACAGCAACACCTCCGCCCCCCCCCCCCTTCAATTTATGCATAATCTGAAACACTGCCCGTTAGGGTCAATCCAATAAATGAAAGGCGCGAATGGGGATTGATTCCAAGAAAAACATATACACCCCCCCCCACCCCTCCCGAGCTCATAATCTGGGTCGCTAACCACTGCGCCTCGGCGGCTGGTGCTACACTGGATAATTGTATTCAGGTTTAACGTCCGCACGAACCGACCACCATAGCGCAGAAGGGAATAACCGTCAGGAAAGAGGGCCCGCTTCGTATGTTACACTCGACCACCAAAATGACAACAGGTAACATTCGACAGCAGGTGTGGCAGTTTCTATGCTGGACGCTTGCAGGACTTGAAATTGCGACTTCCGACTGCAAAATTGGTGCTGTTTATTGGTTCAACCCAACTGTACAACACTGAATCAGAACACATACAATGTAACACTCCCGAGGTGACCCAGAATCAGTGCCCCGTCATCTACTCTGCTGGGTGGCAGGTGGCCTGGAAGCGATCGACATCCATCTTCTCTGTGGGGATGGCATACAGTGGCGGAACAAACTGGAAAAGTAGCCATGAACAAGAGAGCCACGCTCAGAGACTCGGCAAAAACGCCATGGGAGGGCATAAAGAGAGGAGAGAGAGAGAGAGAGAGAGAGAGAGAGAGAGAGAGAGAGAGAGAGAGAGAGAGAGAGAGAGAGAGAGAGGTAAAAGAGAGACAGACTGGCAGACGGGACGGACAGACAGGCAGACAAACACAGGAAGACAGAGAGTGAGTGAAGGGCGGGTGGATGGTGACAGTCCATCTTCGGGTCGACAGGTCTACCTCCATCAAAATCTACGTGTGATAATACCCAGAGTTACTGAAGGCAACCTTTTCTACAGGCCTTTTTTTCGACACTCATTCGTCCCAAACATAATTTCTCTCTGTCGCGATCGCTTTCCGTCAAATATCACAGCATATTTCATTAGACAGCACCGTGACTCTGAACGTATACCAAATGCCAAACGCACAAAAGATGACACGCTTCAACCATTTCGGCTGTCATCTTTGACGGGAACATGCTCACTTTCAAAGGAAAGTTATCAAGTAGAATTTTAAACAGACAGCGCCATAAACTTCAGGTTTGGCTTGCCGAGTGTGCTGTGGTTTCAAATGGGAAGACAGGGGCCACATACAGAAGTCGGATCTCCTCTAAACTATACAGATGCGCCTTACAGAGTTCTGTGCAACATTCCTGACATCGAGCCTGTTTATATTCAGAATCAGAGTACGATAAGTAGGGACGAAATCACCGATCTGTTTATATTCAGAATCAGAGTACAATAAATAGGGATGAAATCACCGATCCTTTCAGATGCTATGTTTATTGCATAAGAGATGGCTTTGCCATTAGCCTATATTCAGATTCTGAGACACTTTATTCGTCATAGTCATACCCTATTCTTTAGTATCTCCATCGGTTCTGCGGTTGTTTAATGCCAGTTGTTCATTTGATAAAAGTGCAGCTCTGTTGTTAAATGAACAATTCCATGTAAAACTCACAAAACTTCACGCAACAAAAAACTCGATGTTCAGAACCAAAACGACTGACCATATCACTCCGCTTTATTGGTTACCGTCTTCTGCACGTTATAACTACAATGTCCTCTTCAACTCCATTCCATCGCTGCCCCTCAGTATCTATCAGAAGTAAAAATTACGCATCCCATGCAATCTCCGCTCATGTCTGATTCACGATGGCTAATTGTTCCTCCAGTTACAACTAAATCCCTGAGCGAATTTTCATTATGGTATTTAGCTCTGTCTGTAATAGTCTAACTCGATCTTCTCCTCTCTAGTTCGCTTGAATCTTTTAAAACTGGTCTGAAGAGGCATCTTGCTGAAACTACCTATTAAAGTCTTTTAGTCGTAGTGCCTAAGACATTAAGTGTAGTACACAAGACATTAAGTGTGTGTGTGTGTGTGTGTGTGTGTGTGTGTGTGTGTGTGTGTGTGCGTGCGTGCGTGTGCGCTACACTTATAAAACGACGCGTTCAGTACACAGACATGACGTAAAACCTCTGGTCAAATTAAACGCTACTGCACCATCGTCATTATGCTGAAATATAAGGTGCAACTGTAGCGAAGTTTGTCTCCATACCCTGCTCTCAGCTGTCCACTCACTCACGCACCTATGGACAGTTCGAATATGCACTCCACAGGAAAAGATTTTTCCTGCCTCTCCTGTCAGAAATCTTAGGCCGAATTACCGACATCTCATGGTATTGTAATTTCTATCGTCTCTATTCTCTGAAACCATAGCATACATTATTTGACATTTGACAGAAAGAAGCGTCTGTTCTGGAGGGGGTACGACTGGAAGTCTTTCCATCGTCGGAGTCCCTATATGTTATGTTTCGACTGAAACCGGACTCAAAACTGTCTTGTTCCTCATATTCACTATAGTGTGTGCGTGTGCTCGCGTGTGTATGAGCGCACTGTGTGTGCACGCGTGTATGCGCCGAGTGTGTGCGCGCGTTGGCGCGTACGTGTGCCTATGTGTGAGATCACATCTGCACGTTTGTGTTGGAGTATGTTGTTGTCTGTGTGAATTCCACACATATACTGAACAGTGCGTGCGTGCGTGCGTGCGTGCGTGCGTCCGTGCGTGCGTGCGTGTGTGTGTGTGTGTGTGTGTCCCCGTATGTGTGTGTGTGTTTGTGTGTGCGCGCGCACGTGCACTGTGTATGTATGTGTGCATGTATGTATCAATGTTTGCATGTGTATACATGCGCGTGTGTGTGCGCGCGTGTGTGTGGCATGAAAAGCTAGCAAAATAGTGCACGACAAATTCACTTTAATACATAAAAGCGAAAAATGTGTGCAGGCTGACAAGCACAGAGAGACAGACAGACAGAGAGAGAGATAGGGGGGGGGGGGGGGGGGGGGGGGAGACGGACTTAAAAATCTGTGTGACGCTGTACTAAAGCGACGCATTCTTCTCGAAGGAAAGCAACCAAAATTCGATAAATTCAGAAAAATCGTATTTCTCCCTTCGAACTCCTTTCGTTTTTGCCTGTCAGTGTAATATACCCCCCTCCCCCCCCCTTTCCATCCCCGCTATTCGTTACAAACCATAAATACAAAAGGAAACGTAAAACTGCCGTGAAACCAAAGGCTGACAAAAGTAGCGAAAGGTCAGATTACTAAGGAGGTTGTTAATAAAAATTTTGCCGATAAATCTGTCATGGTTAGTGAAAAGTTACACAGATAATGTTAGTTAATTATGAAGATGCGTACTCACTTGCAACAGCTCATCCTGCAACCTCCCCATGCACGACCGTCGCTTTGAACCGAAGAAAGAAACATGAACGAGTTCATCGCCATCTGTCCTCAAACAAAAAACGTCAAAACGTTGCTGCCATTTTTTCCCCCTCCGATCAGTCGGTGCACAAATTATCAGAATGTCCATCTCGCTGTCTGTTTTGGGGCGCCTTTCATCTTTCTATACTGCTCCGTCGGTCATGGAATGAATGGAACCAGATCGTAGATTTGTCCATGTTTGGAAGTTGTAGCAGGCTTGTCGTCTGCACTTCTACTTTTAAAACGAGGCATTGTAATGCGTCTACCAGCAGCACAGCTCATGATTTCAGGTGTCATGAAAGAGCGTGAAACTGGGGACATCGAGCCAATCAGAGGACCATTCTATTTTTGGCGCATCAGGACACGAATTACTGCAAAAGCTTTCCCCTTTGACCTCAGACCCTCTAAAACAATATTGATTTTGTTCAAATCGAAGATGAAAAGGATTTTTCAACGGAAAGAAACTGATTTTAACTCTATACTGTTTTAACAATTTTTTTCCACCTGTCTTTGTCATTGGTAAAACATACATAGTAAATATCGTCTGCCTGAGTTGTCCAATCAAATTTCTTTCTTCAACTGTTGCACGCGCTGTGTGGCCAAAACCTGTTCTGAGGGTAGTGTCAACTGGGAGATTTAAAAAAAAAAAAACAAGAAAAAAAAAAAAAAAAAAAGACAGAAAACGTGCTGCACGTTTATTTCGCAAAAAGTTGTCAGACGACACTTCTAGGCCGAGGATTCATGTCTGAACATATGACTGAGCTTCACCAACTATTTCCCTCGAATTTCACGTGGTTGAGAGAAAACGCGCGATGCAATGTTAGCTGCATGTGCATCTGTTATGCTATAAAGAGTTGAATGTAGGTCTTGGTGTGAATCCCTGGAATGTAAGTATGAGTAGATACATTGCAATGCGTGCATTTATGCTTGTTTGTGTGAATACACGCGACCGTGACCCGCTTTTTTTTCTGATTTTCTTTTTTTTAGTTCTTGTATTCAATAACCACTTTGATTCTTTCCGAGGAATGAAGAATTGGTAACTACCATGGTATGGACTTTTCTGAACTGTCTACACTTGTATTATGGAGAGCTTTTAAAGTGGGTAGGCATGGGGAGTGGGATTATGTTCAAATCTTTACGTATTCTTTTCAATGAGCAGCTTAACTTGATTTGTTCAGAAATGAGTACACAATCCTTTTGAAATTAGTCCCCACTTTTTTTTTTTTTTTTTTTAGGTGAAGCCTGATGTGTGTATAGAGAGATCTCTTCAGTGAATAGTGTTTGGGCGAAACGTGATTCTATGAAACGTATTTTTAAAAAATATGATTATGATTCGGTGAATATATTCACCAAAAGGTCCCTCATTAACAATTGTTGCAGTAACTCGGTGTGTGTGTGTGTGTGTGTGTGTGTTTTTTCTGTCCCATCCTCTGTGCCACCTCAGTGGCAGTGCACACCCATGCTGCTCATTCCGACCCCCCGTCCCACAGCCACAGCCGGGTCCCGCTGCAGCCCCGGCACCAACAATCCACGGGGAGCAGTCAATGTCGAATCGTCAGGAGGTAACCCACCGAAGGAGACACTGCACTGCTGCCCAGTCGCTACGGTGGTGGCCAGTGGCGCCTGTTCTGATCCAACAAACGTAGGACACTGCCTACTAAGCCCATACTGACGACAATAATTGCTTAGTCGCGGAGCCGGCGTGAGTGAGCTCTCCCTCCGAAGGGCGCCACCACCGCCGTCCAACGACAGTCCCCTGGACTCGCCGATACCGGTGACCTCGACGGAATCAACCAAGGCGACATATGTGGAGATGACATCGAAACTGAGGTCATCATGAGAGCAGGGCATGAAGGACCACAGAATTTGAGACTTTTTTTTAAAATGCTGATCGATGAGAACGAGGATTATGAAGATGATGCTACGGATTTCCATTTTGGTCTAAGACTGCATGACAGGGCTGTACTGTACGCTTCCTTTCATAATAATCCCGACGTCAACCAGGCCCGAGAGATACAGACACCTGCAGGGTCAGGAAATTTGAGCAACACTCTCAGAGACGCATCCATTAAGTGGATGAAACTCGACTGTGTGGTCCCAGTCTTCGCAACTGAGCCCGTGGCAAACTCAGCTTTGGTAGGAGCCGATCGGGGTGGAAAAGTCCCACATTACCCTAATGGGAATCGAACCCACGACGTCCAAGCCTGGAGCCTGCGACGCTAACCACTGTAACTCGGTGTTTGTGAAAAGGGACTGTCCTGCATAATAATGTTAAATATTTCAAAGAGTTGTTGAACGTCACCGAAGCGACTCAACAGCAACGCAGAGATATGTCCAAATAACGCTTATGTAACAACTTGATAGGGACAGCTCCCTTTGAGCTGCTGGCACAAGGGTTGTGATACGATGACTCTGGGTGTGGTGCGGTTCTGTAGGTTGGAATCGGAGGAAGCTGTGTAACAGAAACATCACTGTAAGGGCAAGGAATACACGCTTGCGCACCTCCGCCGCCGCCAAAAATACATCAATGAATAACCCCCCCCAAAAAGGGGTAGGGGGGTGGGAGGGGGGGGGGGGGGGACAGACAGGGGGGGGGGGGGGGGGCTGAAATTAGGACGTATGGCGGGGTGAATGGTGGATGAGGGGCAGAGAGGTGGTGGGGGGGGGATGGGGGGGGGGGCTGAAGACGAAGTTAGGAAGAGAGGGGGAGGGAAAAAAAGGGAAGGGAGAGGAAGAGAGAAGAGAAACAGAAGGGGGGAGAGAGAGAGAGAGAGAGGGGGGGGGGGGGAAACGAGAGAACATGAATTGGCAGAAAGAGGCAGAGAAACAGAAGAGGAGAAGAGAACATGAATAGAGAATCTATGGATCCATCTAGGAAACAAACTGCACAATCTTTTCATACAACACACACACACACACACACACACACACACACACACACACACACACACACACACACACACACACACACACACAAGAGAGAGAGAGAGAGAACACACATACACACACACGCGCGCGCACGTGTACAGGGAAAACGAGACCCCTGGATGGATATGAAGGAAGAGAGGGGGAAGTGAGAACGAACGCATTTTATGTCTAAAATGTAACGACATAGGGATGCATGACTTTTTACATTCAACCATCTCGGCAAAGAAAATGAACAAGGAGGAAAAAATATCGATGCAGAATATGAAACAACCAATACAACAGGCAATGCCTGAATATGAGAGAGAGAGAGAGAGAGAGAGAGAGAGAGAGAGAACAAATATATACTGAAGGTGAGAGAGAGATAAGAGGGAGGGTTTCTAATGGTGCAGATATTATCTCAATGGTCAACTGATAAATCCCCCAATCTGCCATCCCACCACCGCCCGAGAACGAAAGGGGAAAAAAAGCAGAAAAAAGAATACACAAAGAACAAACATCTCGAAAGTGAGCGAGAGTGAGTGAGAGAGAACACCGTCAGAGAGAGAGAGAGAGAATAGCGTCTGAGAGAGAGAGTGTGTGTGTGCGTGTGTATGTGGGAGAGAGAGAATAGAGAGAGAAAAAAAAAAACATCAGACCATCCCTGCTAGCCCAGTCCGACTTTGACAGCAGTGCCCGCATGACACTAAGCCGGGTCACGTTACTTCAAAGGTAATTAGTGGCACGGGAGGAGAAAGACATATGCAATGTGCCACCACTGTTTGGCCCTCCCGGTCGGTCCCTCCACGATCATTCTGCCCCCTGCCCCCCCCCCCCCCCCCCCCCCCCCCCCCCCCCCCCCCCCCTCCCCTCAAATCGACATGCGCGGCATTCCTCCGTGTACACAATGCGCTCACACAGCTGTGGGTTCACAAGACACCTAGAGGAACGCTTTAAAACGCGTAGCATTTTCACCCGAGGACGCTCTCGCGGCATTAAATGTCACCTCAGTGCGAAACTTGTCACCGGTGACATTTTGTACCGTAAAAGATAATGATTGTCACCCGGTGGCATTTTGTACTGTTGTTGCGGTATAAAATGTCACCCTGCTGCATGGGTCATGAGTAGTACCGGCAGGTCTCCTGCTTATGTTCACTGGAACAAATTGCTGGCATATGTGGATGTGTAGTGATGAGTTGGGTCGGACTACCTCCCAGTAGAGTAGAAAGAAACTCGTGGAGAGCGTGGCAGCCGCGATTCCTCAGAAGAGAAGCCTCCTTCAAGCAAGTGTTTCGACCCTTAACTCCTGACACTCTAGGGGGTTTGGCCACACCCGGTTCATGATTCCGAATGTCCCTCTGCTGCCCCTTTTTTCCCATCTTGGGACGAGCCATGGCTAGGATTCGAACCCATAACCCTCTGGACATGCTCATTTTTCCACTTAATGACTCGCGCACTAACCACTGAGCCACTAGGACACCTGATATTAGGTAGGAAAAGTTAAGCCTATGAAGTTCACTTTTGTTCCTCCTTGACCAGATCCAGCTTGAACACCTCTCTGCTTCTTCTGCCATGCTTTCAGGGCTCTGTTTTTTCCCTCCCCTGCAACTGAGGGCTGTTTCATGAGGCTTTATGCAGACGTTCCTACAAACCCCAGCTCCAATTTCTGCAGTGAGGACGTTGACCTGATAGCCTTCTCTCCTCAGGCTATTTGCCAGATCAGATCAGCATACTTTTCAGTCTTGTAGATTTGAGCTGCCTCCATTCTGTTCTCATATGGCACCGTGAGCTCGATCATGATCAGCTGCTTGGTTGACTGAGAGTGGACTACTATGTCTGGTCTCATGCCACTCTTGCTGATGATCTCTGGGTGACTCTTCCATTCTGGGAGGTCTGCAGTGCACTCCCAGTCATCTGCCCCGTCCAGCAGACTCTGCCTGCATGTTCCGAGTGGCACTGTTGTTCTTGGCCATGATTCGCTGCCTCCTGCCGTGAAGAATGTTGCGGGTACTTTTGGAGTCCTGATTTTCCCTTTTGTGGTGTTGGTACTAGCCCAGACTACTTGTACAAATCTCTTTGAGCACTTGGTTGTGCCTCCATGTGTACCTTCCTTGAGCCAGGGCTACTTTACATGAGCTTAGGACATGCTCCACTGTTTGTTTTTCATGGCAGAGGGGGCATGAAGGGTCGTCTGTTTTTCCCCACTTCACCAGGTTTGCATTTGAGGGCAGAAGGTCATATGCAGATCTGAGAATGAAGCTGACCCTGAAGGGGGCCATGTGCCAAATGTCATTCCAAGTGAGACTTCTTTGGAGCGCATTCTCCCACGTTGTCCATTGCCCTTGCTGGCTCTGCTGGACTGCTTTTTGGAGTCTTTTTTGGTTTTCTTCTTCTTTTCTCATCTCCTGAATCATGTCTCTTTTGGCTTTTCCTTTGGCCTTTGACCACCATTCAGTTTTGGTCACCTTCAGTCCTTGTCTGTTGGTCTGTGTGTGTGTCCCGTTATTTCTCTGATCTTGAGACTTTCTTTTGCAGAATCCATCGCCTCTTGAACTTTCCATTTTCTGCCTGTCTTCAGCTGGGGCTTGATTGTTTCTCTACCACCTTGTCTCCTGATTCCTCCAGCATGCTTTGAAGTCTGATCTTCCCTGCTTTGTATTCCTCCAGGATGGATTTCAGTGGTAGTTTCAGCTTTGCTTGGCGACAGTACAGCGCTATGTTAGTCAGACAGGGTGGGACACCAAGCCTTTTCCTTGTGAACTTGTTGATTGTGGATTCCATTGCCTCCACTATGCTGATGCAGATGTTGTATATTGTCAGAGGCCATAGGAGCTTTGGTATCAGCATGAACTGCAGACACACCAGACCTTGTATTTGCCAGGGAGTCCACACACTGGTCAATGGTCTCCAAGCCTTCTTCCGACATCTGTTTGGTTTCTTTTGCTCTTTGTGTGTCTTTCAGCGTATCATCATACCATCTTCCAAGGCTCTTGACTGGCTCTTCTGTGACTGTTGGAATGGCCTGGTTGGCAAAACTGAAGACCACATATTCGGCCACTTTTGCTTTCCTCAGTGAGAGACTCCGTGATTTCTTTGGCTTGAACTTCATTCTGGATGAGGCACCTATGTCGTCCAGCCTCTCTCAGCACATGACGTGTCTCGTCTTCTCTGGATGAATGAAATCACTGTAGTGTCATCCACGAAGGCCTTGAGAGGGGGCGTCTTGTATCCATCGCCAAGGTCTGTTTGTCTTGCGTTGCTTGTTGCTGCTTTCAAGATGACTTCCATTGCCAACACGAACAGTATTGGGGAAATTGCACAGCCCATTGCAATGCCCACTTCCAAGTTGATCCAATCTGTTGTGTACTCCCTGGGAGAGAGAACCATTGAGAAGCCATTGAAGTACTTCTTGAGCATGTCGCGGGTGTTCTTTGGCACATGGTTCATCTCAAGAGCCAACTGTATCATCTCATGGGGTAGGATCCATATGCGTTTGCCAGATCAAGCCACACTACGTCCAGGTCTCTCTTTTTCTGTTTTTTTGCTCTTTGGATTGCGTCCCAGATCATTGTGGCGTGTTCTACACAGCCAGCCACGCCTGGGATGCCACCTTTTTGGACTGACACATCCAAGTACTTGTTTACCATGAGGTACTTGGTCAGCCTTGCTGCCATGACCGAGAAGAAGATTTTCCCTTCGACGTTCAGTAGTGATATTGGCCTGAACTGGCTGATGTCACTTGAGTTTTGCTCTTTGGGGATGTACACACACCATCTGCCGTCATCCACTGGCCGCTGATCTTCTGATTTCTCCAAGCTGATCGCAGCAGCCTGTGGAGCCACTCCAGCACCTTGGGACATTTCTTGTACAGCTGGTAAGGTATTCCGTTGGCCCTGGTGATGATTTGGCTCTGGCTTTGTCGACCACCTTCTTGATTTCCGCCAACGTTGGAGGCTGTCATTGAACTGTTCCTCAGGGTTGGTTGGCCACACCAGAGACTTGAATGTCGAGTGGTGGTGCTTTGCTCTGTGAGTCAGAGTATGTTTTCCTCAGATGCTGCTCAAGAACTCCTTTGTCCACACTTAGGGTCCCAGATTTTGGCTGCTCAAACAGAGTTCTGGCAAACTGGAAGGGGTCTCTGAAGAATCGCTCTTGTGTCTTCTTCTTTTTGCTCTTCCTCTTCCTCACAGATTCCGCTTTGCTGAGGGCGCTGTGTTTTGCTTTCAGGTCTTTCCAGAGTTTTTCCAAGCCTTGTTTTTCAGCTGGTAGTGCGGTCTTCATTTGCTTCTTGAGGTTTTTCTTTTGGACCCTGATCTTGTCCATCTCTTCTTGGGTCTGGATTTCTTTGGAGGTGTTTTTCTTTGGGTAGTTTTTGCTCATAGGCGTCTCTACATGTGGCATACACAATGTCCCCATATGTGGCTAGTTTGTGTTCCAGGGTGCTTTTTCCTATCAGTGCATCGAGTCTTTCTTTGGATGATTTTTGCATCCAGATTCTCCAATCTTCAGTCTCGTTTGCTCGTGGCAGGTTGAGTTTCAGGCGCCTGGCATCGAGGGCCTGTGCAAATTCCTCATCCGAACCAACAGCGTGGATGTCCTTGGCACTGTGGTTTAATTCTGGCCTTGGTCTTCCGACGTCTTATCTGCTGATGCTGTGCGCTGCTGCTCATTCAGATGAGTCTTCACACATCCCATCTTTGTTCTGTGGATCTTCATGCCACGGGTGGTAGCGAAACGCTTTCCACAGACACATGGATATTCCATTTGGTCCATGTTCGTAGTCCATTTGGGATTTGCAGTCGTGATTGGTTGAGCACTGATGGATTCATCATTCTCTCCCCCTTTCGGTGAATCCTGGAAGCATCTTTTCCTTTTGTATTCAGTAGCCACATGTTGAAAGCAAAGTGGGGAGCCAGCCCACAGAGCCCTGGTTCTGGTTTTTCCCAGTGTCCTCCGGTCTTTGCCGGACGTCCTCCGGCCTAATCCCGGAAGTCAATGGTTTACCCATGCATCAGTAGAAAGAAACTCGTGGAGGGCGTGGCAGCAGAGAGTCCTCAGAAGAGAAACCCCCCTTCAAGCAAGTGTTTCGACCCTTAACTCCTGACACTCTAGGGGGGTTGGGCCACACATCCGGTTCATGACTCCGGATGTCCCTCTGCTGCCCCCCTTTTTTCCCATCTTGGGACGAGCCATGGCTGGGATTCGAACCCATGACCCTCTGGACATCCTAATTTTCCACTTAATGACTCGCGCACTAACCACTGAGCCACAATGACAACGACACTGAAGACAACGGCGACGAAAACCACAATGACAACGATGACGACGACGACGATGACGACGACGACGACGACGACGACGACGATTATGATGATGATGATGACATTGACAAGTCTGTGTCCAATCTATTGTTATGAACAAGCCGCCCGATAAATATAGCCTATATGAGCATATGCTTTACCTTGCAGTACTTTTGACCTGTACTTTTTCACTCGATTTCAATTTTTTTTTCGTAAGATGCTAAATCGAAATCTGCGACGATCACTATTCAAGCATACTCATTTTTCTTACACCAGCATTTTTACCACGATCACATTTTTTTGTTTAAAGTGACAAGACTCAAACTGTACTTTCACAAATGGCACCATTTTTTTTCCGCATTAGACATGAATACCAAGTGTCAACCGCAATCTCCGTACAAGATGTCACCAGGTGATTTTGTTTTTCAACTGGGGTGATATTTTGTATGGTAACAGAGCCATTTTATCACCGGCACCTGTTGGTTTGTGTGTCTGTCCGCAGGATCAACGAAAACTACTGAACCGATCCAAACAAAACTACCACAGATGAATGAATATTTACTGCTCGTGAGGACGCTTGCAGAGCTGAGGAAATCTCGTGGCCTGACACACCCATTGATGTGTATTGATAGTGATCAATAACACGAGATGAGCTTCGTATCCATTAATGAAAATTGAAAAAAAAAGGACATTCGGGAAAGCAAAGACAATTTAAAGAGTACAGCCTCCGAAACAACATAAAGTCTCTGATATAAATAAGACTTTCGCGCGTGCGTGTGTGTGTGTGTGTGTGCGTGCGTGCGTGTGCGTGTGTGTGCGCGCGCTCTCTTAGCAAAACGGTCCGCGGAACATGCGGACTGGAGGAAATTAAGGTAACACCCCAATCTACATTGGGTTGAGGGATGGTGCAGAGCGGGAATGTGGGGGAAGAGGGCCGGGCGAGAAGGACGGGGGACGTGTGCGCGCGCCCCGATGAACTAAAACCCGTTAGTTGTCAGCTAAACGTTAAGTTGTATTTACACATACACATATATGCTCGAACACGCACGCAGTCGAACATACGCGCACACACACAAAAACACGCTGGCGCACGCACACGCACACCAGACGCACAGACATAAACATGCGCGCGCGCACGCACGCACACACACACAAACACACACACACACACACACACACACACACACACACACACACACACACACACACACACACTGTCACTGTCCAGGACACAAATCGTGATGGTATTGCTTAGGTGCACTAAGTTGATATATTACTAGTCAGGCTTAACAAACCAAGGTTATCTCTGCACTCATACACGCATATGCACACTCATGCACCCACCAAACATTCACCTCTCTCTGGCAATGGGATGTCACGCATTCGTTTCTGTCCTAACACGACTGAGAACAAGAAATACAATTTCTAGGCTACTTATAATTACACATGGAAAAATCCAGTTCCCAAAATGGAATAATCAAAACTTAAAAAGATCAATACTTCCTAATCCCGGGTTATAAAAAGATGGCTCTTACCTGACCAGGTTTCCACAGACACACAGTTTTGCACCACACCACAGTTCTTGAGCAAGTCACTTCAAGTTTTCTTCAGCACTGGGTGATAGTGACGCCCTTGGTTGACTGGCTCCAGGTTTCAGGACTGGGTCTTTGTGGTCATCACTGGGAACTCGACGTAGAAATCTTCTTCTTTGTCTCTTTCATCCACCTCTGGGCTTCAAACCCAGTCTTTTCTTTTTCAGCTTGTCTTTTACTCTAAGGCCTTGCTGTCTCTTCTGTCTCCCAGACCATGTTTTTTTTCTCACCCCTACTGTCCTGCTCACTCTCCTCTCCTCTCTCTCCTCCGTTCTTCTGTCCCTCGTGGTGTTCTTCTCCTCCTCTCACATTGTTCTCCCCTCACTTTATGTAGGGGTCGACACAAAGGATTTCTCTTCGGGGACGTGCCCTTTGTCCATGTTGCTTCTCCACAACCTTGTTCACAGGTGCACTGAATTCCCCTTTCGCTACATTCTTCCACACATCAGCATTTACACTCATCCCTACCTAATTGCTTAGGAAACAGCCACTTGGCACCAAATGGACATTGAAAATTCCTGCTGACTCCGAGACCACGTTAACACAGTAATTATCCTAGAGAAAGCTACGACAACAATGTCCACACGCATTCAACTAGCCTGACAAAGCATCAACACAGTGCCCCACGGCAATACCATCTGAACAAGCCCAAGACTTCTGCTCTTCAAGGTTTGTTTACAAAGCAACCTCAGCTGACTGAGTATTTAGCGCCTACTCGATGCTCCGAGGTCCTAGTGCTTACATTTCCCTCTCTTTCGCTATCGGGAAGGTTCGAACTCGGGGGGGGGGGGGGGGGGGGGGGGGTCCTTACTACTTAGAGTGCCATCTATCACCTGACCACTACAACCTCCTTGACACAGATCGACCGTGTGCGCAAGGTGAAGGCGTATTGCTTATCGGCCCATTACCTATTTCTTTACCACGTATGGCATTCTTTTCTTCTAAATCGCTTAAGGCCCTTTTTGAGAGGTTTCGCTCCCTTCTCACACACACACACACACACACACACACACACACACACACACACACACACACAAGCGCGTGCGTGCGCGCTGTAGAAGTTCTTTGATGTCTGATAACCCTCAGCTAATCGGTCTTGTGACCTAGAAACGGGGTCAGCTCACACAAGCGATGTCACTAAAAACGACCCTAGAACGTTTCATGAATTTTCCCCCTGCGGCGATAGAGGAATCACATGGAAATGTCCTGATTTATGCATTTTTAATTATTTCGCATATCTGTTCGGTTAGGTCACGAGTGGTGATGTCATTAAAAGCGACCCCAGGGCATTTAATGCCTGTTTAAAAGCTGACGTACATGACTTGGCGTCGGCGATTGTTACGATAGCGGAATCACATAAATATGTCTTTTATTAGTTTTTTTTTTTAAAGTTATGCATACATTCTGTGTTTGTCTACCCTAGCCTTCTTCTCCCATCATCCTTTTTCCCATTCCCCACTTCCTGCACACTCTCCCTTAAGTCCCCCCTCACCTCCCCCCCTCCGTCCCCCCCCCCCCCCCCCCCCACACACACACACACACGCACGCACACTCATACACACACACTGTTCCTCACCCCTTTCTCTCTTATAGTTGGCCTCTGGTCGGCGATCGGCCCATAAAACAAAACGAACAAAAACTTCATCCCTCTTTCTTCTCTCTCTTTTAAGTTCTTAACCCAAAATGAAACGTACATCATTGGCTGGCTCTCTCTCTCTCTCTCTCTCTCTCTCTCTCTCTCTCTCTCTCTCTCTCTCTCTCTCTCATGGTATTCGACAAGCCAACATATATACTCCAACACACACACGCAGTCGAGCATTCACACGCACACACACATAAACGCACGTTCGCGCGCGCGCGCACACACACACACACACACACACACACACACACACACACACACACACTCACACACACACACACACACACACACACACACACACACACACACACACACACACACACACACACACACACACACACACACACACACACACACACACACACATACACACACACACACGTACACACACGTGATGTTGATGAAGCGTCAGCTCTTGTATGTCCCCTCGTGATCGGCTGGGCCACAAACAACACTAATTGAGTTGAATTAATTTTGATCCACATCTGCACAACGGATCTGTTCGAGATTTCTTGGGTTCGCCTTTGGGCTACATCTGTCTGTTTCCTTGAAGTTGCGTCAAATCAGTTTCGGCGAAATTTGGCGAAACGAAACCGACGATGCTGCAGACCAGTCCTGGGTTTTCGCCTCTTGATCCAGTTCCGAACTGTGAATAAGCCGCCAAATTGCATTGGTTCGTCATCGGGCCACATTCCATCCTTTCACGAAGTGTGGTTAAAATGGCTCCGATCGTTTCTCTCCGTAATCATGCTGACAGGCTAATAAACCAACTGAGGACCAGCCGCGTTGGCGAAGTGGTCAGCGTCGCCGACTCCCGGCTGGGAGGTCGCGGGTTCTATTCCCATCAGAGTCATGCGGGATTTTTTCTGCCCCGACCGGCTTCTACCCAGAGCTGAGTTTGCTATGGGCTCAGTTCGGAAGACTGGGACCAAACAGTCGAGTTTCATTCGCTTAATGGATGCGTCTCTGAGAGTGTTGCTCAAATTTCCTGACCAACACTCCAGGTTTCGGTATCTCTCGGGCCTGCTTGACGCCGGGATATGTTATGAAAGTAAGCGTAGAGTACAAGGCTGTCATGCAGTCTCAGACAGGAAAGGAGTTATGTAATATCGTATCAGCATTTTAAAAAAAAAAGTCTCAAATTCTCTGGCTCTTCGTGCCCTGCTGTCATGGTAACCTCAGTTTTGACGTCTGTGGCCTTGGTCTGATTCCGTCGGGGTCACCGAGGTGACTCGGCAGCTGTGCATTGTCTCCTCCGGTGGGTTGCCTCATGATGACCCGACATAGATTGCCCCCTGTGGATTGTCGGTGCCGCGGCTGCGACGGGCCGGACAGAGAGGGTAGGAATGGGCGGCGTGGGTACAATGCCACAGTAGAGGGGACAGCAAAAACAACAAACGAACGGAGGGTCGCAAGGGAAGGCACAAATTTGTATCGTTCGAGGCTCAGATTAAGATTCTGCACCGTTTTTTTTTTTCCCCTTTGTTTTATATCAGTGCGGTCAGGACAGACTTTTGCTTGATACTTGTATTCATTTCCTCACTCTCTCTCTCTCTCTCTCTCTCTCTCTCTCTTGCTTGATACTTGTATTCATGTATCTCATCTCCCTCTCTCTCTCTCTCTCTCTCTCTCTCTCTCTCTCTCTCTCTCTCTCTCTGTGTTTCTGTCTCTCTGTCTCTGTTTTTCCCCTTTCTATCTCCCTGCCTCCCCCCCCCCCCCCCTCTCTCTCTCTCTCTCTCTCTCTCTCTCTCCTGCTGTCTATCTGTCTTTCTGTCTCTGTCTGCCTGTCTGTCTGTCTGTGTCTCTCTTCTGTCTCTCTCTCTCCGTCTCTCTCTCTCTCTCTCTCTCTCTCCACCCTGTCTTTTCTCTGCCTGTCTCTGCAGGCCAGTGTACCACTATTCATCCATATAAAGTGCGTCTTCTGTCTGTCTGTCTGACCCCCCCCCCCCCCCCCCCCATCTTTCCCCGCTCCCACGTCGTCTCTTCCCCCCCCCCCCTCTCTCTCTCTCTCTCTCTCTGTCTCATGTTCCTTTCTTTTAGTTGCTTCTTTCTTTGTTTTTCTTTTTCTTTCTTTCTTTGTCTTTATATTTCTGTCTTTTTTGTATTTTTTTTCTTTTTCTTTTGTCTTTTTCTCTATTGAGTGAGTGGGGTGGGGATGAGGAGCAGGAGAAAGTGGTGGGAGGAAGTGGACTTCATTACTGTCCTCGCCCGTACAGCGTTGTTACTTTACAGTACGCCATCCGTTTGTAAATATGCACAGCCACACCCGCACCCAGATTCGTCCTCTCACAATCTTTGTGCCAGTAGTCTTCAGGGAGCTCTCTATATCATGTCTATGTGAAGCCACCATTAGAACAAACCTATGCGCGGCTATCGAATCGCTTCGGTGACGATCGTCAGTGCAGGTTGTGAGTTCATGCATGAAGGACGGTACCTGCTGAGAAAACCCTGCTGACGACAGTGACAGAGACACCAACTGGTGTATCAGGTTTCACAGAATCATGTTTTGCCGAGCGACATTTCACCCAATCACGTTTTGCCGAATCATGTTTTACCGAATTACGGTCCATAGAATACATCCTTCTGTATACACGTCCAAGATGGTTCAACTAGACTGGAGGACAAAACTCATTCTTCTGCAAACTATGTCTGTGTGTCTGTCTGTCTGTCTGTATGTCTGTCTATGTATATATGTAAATATTTATGTATGTTTGTATATACATACATCAAAATGTTTTATTTTTATTTTTACCTGCTGAAGAAGCTCTTGCCCCGGCATGTGTTTAATCACGGAGCAGAGAAAAATAAATGGGGAAATGTCACTTCACGATATATGAACGTTGATAAATGGGGCGAGGTGGATAAGGACATACGCAGAAAGGGGTGGAAAAACAGAGAGAGGGGGAGGAGGAGATGGGGGGGGGGGGGGGGTTAGGGTGGTTGAGGGTATTGTGGGGCGGACGGATGTGGGAGGGGGATTAGTGACACGTGGTTATTGTAATGTGATGGCTGAGAGAGTGAGAGATATATCTGTGAACTGTTTTCATTTGTTGATGACTGGGTCCCTGGCCTCATTCTTCTCATTTAAGTACCCTGAGGAAGACCTGTTTACAGGCCGAAATATTGGGAATAATCTATGAGTTTTTTGTGTTTTATCATCGTTTTATGTGCGTTTTACACACACACACACACACCACACACACACACACACACACACACACACGCACGCACGCACGCACGCACGCACGCACGCACGCACGCACACGCACACACACACACACACACACAGCCTTTTTCTGGGATAGCATTCTGCTTAAAACAAACCTGAAAGGCAGAGGATCAGTCAAGTTAGGACTTTCCGTGGTCACTGAGGAGAAAAACAATCAGGTTTCGAATACCGGTAAGTGACCAGGAGTAATGACATGTTAGTGAGTTTTCCTCCCCTTTGGAGATGGTCTCCCCCTTGGAGACTATAAGCTTGCTGAAGGCTTATTTTGAGAAGCATTTATTATTCCCCATTCACTCATTCAAGCACACACTGTTAGTTAGGCAGAATTATCTACCACCACTGCAGATATGAATGCTTATCTCCTCGTATTTTTTCAATCTAAGACATAAGAGTAAGCTATATATATATATATACATACATACATAATTACGCCACTCGCTAACAATTGTGTGCGATTTCCACCTTCCGCATCCTCCCTTCACATGTGAGTTGTCCCCTCACTCCACGTCCCTCGCTATCCAAGCGTATAAATGTCCATGTCGTAACTGGCAGAGAGAGCAGAGAGATAATCAAGATCAGGACATTTCCGATTCCTGCTGTGTGAATAGCCAAGGCTTGGAACAAAACAACAACAACAACACAACAACAGAAAACCGTCAAATTAACAAAATCAACCGCAAAGAAAAACAAACAAAAAAAACAAATGTCAATCAATCAGGCAAATCAGACAAGGAAGGTGAAGGGGGGGGGGGAGGAGTAAAGGGACAGCAACATGGGAAAGTTGAGAGAGAGAGAGAGAGAGAGAGAGAGAGAGAGAGGAGAGAGAGAGAGAGAGAGAGAGAGAGAGAAGCGGAACGTAGGGATGAAAGCTTCGAAGGGTGCTGGAGAACTACGTGGTCAACAAATTTACACGAGAAGTGAGCATTTCCAAAGTCTAGTGCTGCTTCTGGTGTTGACTGACTGCCTCGTGTGTGTGTGTGTGTGCCATC
>JADBJO010000539.1:437500-450000 GCA_016801955.1 Conus betulinus | reverse complement strand
GGTCTGTCACAATATACTGTCAGTGACCTCGTTACCAGGAGGCGGAATAGTTGCCTAAAAGGGACGAATGCCACGGCAGGTGCGCCAACTTTAAGGCCAGTGCCAAGACGGTCCTATACACTGCTTGTATTACGGACCCAAAGCACCGCACAATCCCTTGCCAGCCCCGACTGACCCGTAAGACGCCTCAATACAGCAACGTACGAAGCCTGTCTAATCCTGAACAACCACACTTTGGGAGGAAAGTCAGACCAGGCCGGAGTAAGCGTTGCCTATCCCGACCATACCCTACCTTCCCTAGGAGAGAGGACTACTACAGATACTGGTACCCCACGGACAGGAAGCCACCAACAAGGAGAGATCCTCTATACCTCGCCTCCCCGGCTAAGGCACAGCTGCTGAATAAATGCTTTAGCCACCGTAGCCAAATTTATACAGACGGCTCTGTCCAGGAGAACTGGAAGAAAGGCAGCGCCTTATGACCCCAAGTCTGAAAATTTCAAAACGGTTTCACCTGAAAATTGGGGCCGAGCATTTTCACTGCCAAGCTACATGCCAGCCCCATGGCGTGCGCTGCTGTGAATGACATGCCCCAGCTACCACACCTCTCTCCCTCTTGGGGCTGTAGTCATCCTGTCAATTTGAAGTCTTCGCTGCTGGCTTTGGCAAGTGGAGGGACGAGAAACAGAAATGAACTATTGTGCGAGATCCTCTTTTCGCCGCGCGGAATCATAACAATTCCATGTCATGCTGACATTTGGGGCTAGGACACTGCTGAAGAACAGCCAAGTCAGCAGAGGAGAACGATACACGCCTGCCGACATCTTCCTAATGCACCAGTCTATAAGCAAAAGCAAAGACCTAACATTCATGTGGCTTTCTCGTGATATCATTTGAGGCAGTAGCATGGCCGACAAGCAGCCAAGTCAGCAGCGGACAACGACAAGCCCGCTCAACAGCTCTTACTGATTGAGATCGTGGACAAGGTCCGAACGGCCGCTCATAAACTTAGCAACAAGAACATGAAAGCTCGCTGCGAGACACGGGGTTGGCTGTTCGTTTCTACCTATCCAAGACAGGATATAAAGCCTGAGGTTTCCAGAAGGGCAGCGTTTCTTAAAACCAGATGCAAATGCGGGAGCGAGATTCACTCCAGCATGCCTTTATCACAGTGTATGGCTCTCAAGACACACTGAAACGTCACCGGGGCTTTGGGTGAACCCACGATCCCGCGAGTCCCGGACTTTTGCGGCCTCATTTTTCCCTGGGCATGAAACCCATGAACCTCCCTCCTGTCCTCGGCTACGGACAGCTATTTACACCATCACTTTGGAAGAGGAATGGAGGATCAAAGACTTAATTAAAGGAAGTGATGATGGCGCAGTGTGGATTCTGGAACACGCTGTGGACTCCTGGAATGAACTCCACCAGTGTCAACCACTTTGATCGACACAAATATACAACAGTTTCGCACCTCAGCCACCTCGTGCAAAACATATAGATGACAGCGTCTATGGAGCTTGACTCTACCAACCTCACCCCAACCCCTGCAGACCTTGGTTCTCACAAAGGGTCCTAAAGAGCGTATGGGCGAAAGGAACGTTGATCTCCCCCCCCTGGCACGGGGAGATGCAGACATATAAAGACATGGACACATGGCACGAAAGGGCGATGAATTTATTAGGTGACTGGTCTTGTCTCCTTCAAAAACTTTTTTTTTCATTTATCTACTTTTTAATTGATTTTCTTTTATTCTTTATTATTGTTCTTTATTACTTTTGATTGAAGAACGTTGGGTGGGTTTGGGGCGAAGCTTAGATTCGTGACACTATTGACTTTCATTCTCTGTCTCTGTCTTTCTGTATCTCTTTCTCTCTCGCTGTCTGTCTGTTTGTATCTCTGACTGGCTGTCTGTTTGTCTGTCTGTCTGTCTACCCTGCCTGTCTGTCTGTCTGACTCCCTCTCTCTCTCTCTCTCTCTCTCTCCGTCTCTCTCTCTCTCTCTCTCTCTCTCTCTCAGAATATTGATTTCACCTGTTTAGTGCTTGAGACAACGAAATCCAGACCTGTGGCACTATCGACTGATTCCCCCTACCACCCCACCTCCCTCCCCTTTCTCTCTGTCTATCTATCCTGTCTCTGTCTGTTCGTTTGCCTGTCTATCTGTTTCTTTATCTGTATCTTCGTCTTTCTTCTCTCTTTTTCCCCCTCTGTCTTTCTATCTGTCTTTTTTTTTTTTGTCTGTCTGCCTGTCTGTCTGTCTGTCTGTCCTGTCGTCTCTCTCTCCTCTCTCTCTCTCTCTCTCTCCTCTCGTTCTCTCCTCTCTCTCTCTCTCTCTCTCTCTCTCTCTCTCTCTCTCTCTCTCTCTCTCTCTCATCTTTGTCTCTCGTCCCTACCTTCTGCGATTGTTTGAAGAAACGATTTTAGCCTGAAGAAAACAAAATTGATGTTTGTGGCAGTACCGACCGTGAATCTCTCTCTCTCTCTCCTCTCTCTGTCTCTCCCTCTCTCCTCTCTGTCCTCTGTCTCTCTCTCTCTCTCTCTCTCCTCTCTCCTCTCTCTCTCTCTCTCTCTCTCTCTGACCGTTCCTGCGCCAGCTGCACTGTACTTTTCCCTATTGTTAATTTTAAGTCTGTCACTGCCTTCTTGCGTCTTTCCCGCAAGCGGTCTAAACATGGAGTCAGGAAAAAGAAGTTCGCACAGTGAGAACTCGGAACACGAGGTGGAGAAACAAAAAAAAGCCAGGGACTGAAGGTGGGGACGCAGACGGGGACATGAGGCTGAGATGCATAAAGATGGGGACACACAGGGGGGACACATGAGGTGGGGGATGCAGAGAGGGGGGCACATGAGATGGGAATGCAGAGATGGGGACACATGAGGGGGAATGCAGAGATGGGGACACGTGAGATGGGAATGCAGAGATGGGGACACATGAGGGGGGAATGCAGAGATGGGGACACATGAGATAGGAATGCAGAGATGGGGGACACATGAGTGGGAAATGCAGAGATGGGGACACGTGAGATGGGAATGCAGAGATTGGGGGACATATGAGGTGGGAATGCAGAGATAGGGACACATGAGATGGGAATGCAGAGATGGGGACACCTGAGATGGGAATGCAGAGATGGGGACACGTGAGGTGGGAATGCAGAGATGGGGACACGTGAAATGGGAAATGCAGAGATGGGGACACACATGTTATAGGAATGCAGAGATGGGGACACATGAGGTGGGAATGAAGAGATGGGGACACGTAAGATGGGAATGCAGAGATGGGGACACCTGAGATGGGAATGCAGAGATGGGGACACGTGAGGTGGGAATGCAGAAATGGGGACACGTGAGGTGGGAATGAAGAGATGGGGACACGTGAGATGGGAATGTAGATATGGGGGGACACAAGGTGGAGACACCATAGAGAGACGGGGGCATGAAGTGGGGACATACAGAGACAGGGATACAAGGTGGAGACATGTACAGACGGGTACACAAGACGGGGAGACGTAGAGTCGGGAACACGAGGTAAGGACACCAAGATAAGAGGATACATGGAAACGGGTATATGTAGAAACGGACACACATAGACAGGGACGCACGAACACGTGTACATATAGAAATAGACAAAAACAGGGACGCATAGAAACGGGTATATTTAGAAAGAGAGACAGGAACACACAGAACTGGTATATATAGAAACAGATACGAAGAGATAGAGACGCGTAGAAGTAGGTAAACGGAGAAACAGGAAACACATAGAGACGGGGACGCATACGAACGAGCCTGTGTAGAAACACAAATTCGTTTTGACAGAGACGCACAGACAAAGATATGAACCGAAACGGAGACACGTAAGGGCAAGGACGCACAGAAAGACACATAGTAAAGAAGCGGATAGAGACGGGTATATATGAAAACAGGGAGAAACAAACAGGGACACATGATGGGTTGGGAGCATGGCAAACTGACAGGTTTCTCAGTTCTGCAAGTGGGAAAGTGTTACAACCCACAGTTAAAAATTTTCACCTGACTGCCCTGCCAGAGAATGTCGCTGCCCATTCTAGCGTGGTCAAACAACCTCTCTGCTGCTTTTCAAGCCTGTTCATTTTGTAACCGATGGGGGACCCGTTGCCATATTATTCAGTGATCCAGGAAATTGACTACAGGGGCGGTGTAATACACGAACAGCTGCAATCGACTAGCCATGGTATCTTGAGGAAATCTCGGATCTCCGACAAAGTTGAGTTAAAATGAACCACACTCACCATCACTAAATTACGGTCTATTGAACCACAGTCATTGGAAGGGTGGTTCTATTCCTCATCCTTCCATGTCATTCGGCAATGGCGGTACATCGGTCCAAACCTTAACAAATCATGGGGATCGCTTTCAGGTAGCCGACCATATTGAGGCAGACTCGCACGTCAACAAACACCGCTGCTGTTAAGTTAAACATGAACATAATAACACCCACAACCCGCATGCATACACTTTGACTGACAACAACCATAGTCCCCACTTTCTAGCATTACAGACATCGTTAAACCTGATAAAAACTGAGCTGCGCAGATTTAAAGGTGTCAACTATTTCCAATGATTACGCCTTGCACACCGAACACAGGCCTGTGTGGGAGAGGACGGGTTTCCCTTGATTAGACAAATCAATTGGACATCCATATGCTATGATAAAGAAAAGTTATATTTATCATAAATAAAGATAGAACTGGTTTTGTATTATACTGGAAAAAAAAAACACCAGTGTGGAACACTCAGTTCAATGTTGAAAGCACTCTCTCTGTCTCTCTGTCCCTATCTCTGTCTCTGTCTCTGTCTCTGTCTCTCCTCTCTCTCTCTCTCTCTCTCTCTCTCACACACACACACACACACACCACACACACACACACACACACACACACACACACACACACAACACACACACACAGACACACACACACACACACACACACACACACACACCACACACACACACACACACACACACACACACGCGCGCGCGCGCGCGCGCGCGGGCGCAGGGGCGCCTGCTGTCAACTCTTTTTAAAAAGTCTGTTATGAAAATCCAAACAAACATAGCAAAATATAAATATAATCATTTAATTATTCACAATCTAATCCATCTAATCCATTAGTAAGAACTGCATTGAGCATACCCACTTGATGATGAACAAAAGCTTTTTTTTTCCAAGAAAGAAATGAAACGGGAGTTCTTTTGCATTAAAAGAAGGCCTTCATGCGAACAATCAGACTCGACATTGAATGCGCATGGCACCTACTTCAATATTTGCCGATGGTGTGGCGGGAATGTTTCGTGGCCCCCGAATCGACAAAACAGTCGCGTCAGCCCATTGTGTGTGTGTAAGGGGACAAAGACCACGATCTTTGGAGGGATTTTGTGGTCACTTAATGCCTGAAATAGGAAAAACGCAAGTCTGTAAAGTCCCATGACTGTTTGCAAAGTCACCTGCCAAATCACCATAGTCGGTGAACGTCACGTCATCGGACGACCAGTTGCTGAACCGCTAATTAAACTGGCCGCAGGAGTATGTTTTGTTCACAGACTGGTCGGCTCTGACCTGTTGACACGGACCGAAAGTAACGGCCTTGTGCGCAAAATTGTGGGGAGAGAGACAGAGAGAGAGAGAGAGAGAGAGAGAGAGAGAGAGGGACAGACAGACAGAGACAGAGACAGAGAGAGAGGGGGGAAAGTAAGACTGTGCGATCTTACATCACTGGTCTGACGACCCATACGGACCAGCCCACTCCAGTAGATACAGAAGGCTGAACAGCGATCGAAATCTTGTGTGCAAGGCTGGAGAGAGAGAGAGAGAGAGAGAGAGAGAGAGAGGAAAGAGAGAGGACAGTAAGACCGGGTGGTCCTGCTTAATTCACTAGTCTGACAGTCCTGTACGGGGTTGCTTACTCCAGTAGACAAATGACTGGAAAAAAAAAAACCCAGGCCTTGTGCACCAGACTGAGAGAGAGAGAGAGAGAGAGAGGAAGAGGGGGGGGGGGGGGGGGGGAGGGGGGGAGAGAGAGAGGAGAGAGGGGGGAGGAGAGAGAGAGACAGAAGGAGAGAGAGAGAGAGAGAGAGAGAGAGAGAGAGAGAGAGAGAATAAGATCAGGAGGTCCTCCATTACTTATGTGACAACTCTGTGTGTAAGGGGGAAGGGGGTGGCTGGGCACCTCAATAGATATCCGAAAAAGCAATCATGGCGTTGTGCGCAAAGCTGTGTGTGTGTGTGTGTGTGTGTGTGTGTGTGTGTGTGTGTGTGTGTGTGTGTGTGTATGTATGTGTGTGTGTGTGTGTGTGTGTGTGTGTGTGAGAGAGAGAGAGAGAGAGAGGGGGGGAGGGGGCGAGAGCAATCAGTCAACAGTGTCACAAAAAGCCCCAGATTTCGATATCTCAAAAATGGCATCCGACTTAAAAAAACAAAACTTGGGAAATGACCAATGATTAGAGAGAGAGAGGGGGGGGTGATGGAAAAAGGGACCGGGAGGTGGGGGAAGAATCAGTCAATAGTCCCACAAATCTTAGTTTTATTACCTCAAAAAATGACTCTGAGCTCAAAATGCAAAACATGTGATACAGGCACAGAGAGAGAGAGAGAGAGAGAGAGAGAGAGAGAGAGAGAGGCGGGGAGGGCGATAGCGCAACAGATCGCAATACTTGCCATGAAAAAAAAATCGAAGGAGGGAGAACACGTGTAGGGACGGGGACACAGAGAAAAAAAGTATGTGTAGAAAGGGGACACATAGATACCAGAGTACATATGAAAGAGTATGTGTAAAGAGGGAACACGTAGAGACGGGGGACACGGAGAAACTGGTATGTAAAGAAAATAGAGATGCAAAGAGACAGGGTCACACACACAGCTGGGTAGATTAAAATAACATATATAGAAAAGGGTACAGGAACGGAGATATGAAGAGACGGGGAGGCGTATATACATACAGATAGAGGGGAAGACAATAGAAACGGGTAGTAGATATTGAAAGGAAGACACTTAGAGACGGGTACACGTGGACAGGTGAACATGAAGAAATGTGGCGACCACTCTTTCGATTCATTAGCTGTACGTTTCTCTCCGTTTCTGTCTCTGGAGGAATGGTACTGCTCTCCCTCTTTTAATTTGTGTTCGTGGCGGTGTCAAGATCTGTAGCACTTTCGCCCTCCCACCCCCACCCCCCCACCACCACCCTCTCTGTCTCTCTGTCTGTCTGTCTGTCTGTCTGTCCTCTCTCTCTCTCTCTCTCTCTCTCTCTCTCTCTCTCTCTCTCTCTCTCTCCCTCTCTTTGAGACTCTCCCTCTCTCTCTTCTCTTCTCTCTCCTCACTCTCTCCGCTCCTCTCTCCCCCCTCTCTACCTCTCTCTCTCTCACATGTTTTGTGTTTTGAGCTGCAAGTCATTTCCGAAAATTAAGATTTTGTGGACTATCGACTGACTCTTCCCCCTTCTCTCCCTCCTTAACTCTCCCCCCCCCCCCCCCCCTTCTCCGTCACCTAGAGAGTTAATGGAGAGAGAGAGAGAGAGACATAAAAGCCAAGCAGTTCTCTCTCTCAGTTCTCTCTCTCTCTCTCTCTCTCTCTCTCTCTCGCCTCTATCTCTCTCTCTCTCTCTCTCTCTCTCTCTCTCTCTAACTATTGGTTATTTCGCAAGTTTTGTGTTTTAAGTCGGATGCCATTTTCAAGACATTGAAATTTAGACTCGTGGCGCTATCGACTGATGCTCTCTCTCTCTCTCTCCTCTCTCTCTCTCTCTCTCTCTCTTCTCTCTCTCCTCTCTCTCTCTCTCTCCTCTCTCTCTCTCTCTCTCTCCCGAAAAAAAAAAAAAAACTTTAAAAAATACTGTTTTTTACCATGCTGGCTTAAGCTTGTTTTAAGTTGGGCCTGTCACGACTTTCTTGCCATACTTCTGCAAGGTAATCGAATGTTTTTTAACGCTGGCTTAAGCTGTTTTAAGTTGGGCCTGTTTTTCTTGCCATACTTCTGCAAGGTAATCGCCACGGCTTTTCCTGGTTTTTGGAAACCAGTGCCACGGCACTTTTTCTGACCAGTGATCTTTCACGTCATTGGACGATCGTTGTGGTCACGCCACCTGACGAGAATTCGCTGAAACAAAACAGGAAGATGAAGCCACGATTTCGATTTCCGAAGTCAGCGCCCCGAACCAGAGGAAATTCTCTCCCCTGCTTTCTTGGTTCGTATTTTTTTCCGAAAAGTAATAAAACACGAGTACCTGAGGAAGAGAAATCATGATAGGTATCTTGAGAATGATACGAAGTATGATAACAACAGCAATACATATACGTTACAGATCGACGGCTTTGGTCGACAAACGATTTCTAATCGTTCCCAACAATCTAAATCACATCAAAATAAAAAATTCCTATCACATTTCCAACTCCAGAAGTTCTCTTTCTCTCAGACAAACTGATCAGAGCAAATTTCTAATTAGATAACGTATCCCAACAATCTAATATCACATCAAATTAAAAAAACTTTATCATTTCCAAACTCCAGAAGTCTCTTTCTCTCAAACAAACTGATCAGGTGGCCAGCAAATTTACCAGCCAACCAACCATCCAAAGGGTTAATTAGATAACGTATTAACTAGGTAAGCATCTGTTAAACAGTTGAAGTAATTCACTCTGTCCCAGTCACTGACTGACTTCCAGACTCTCTTACTGTCTAATTACCCTACTTGACTGACTTTCTCAGGGGCTCCCTTGTTTACTTCTTTGTTCCTTTAGTTATTACCTACCACTTAAAGATCACACTGTCCTAACACGAATGACACACTGGCTGAAACGGAACTGGTGGGAAAACGGATGTAATGAAAAAAAGATGAGGGAGAGATTGAGATTGAGGTTACTCGATTCACACTAGCCAGATGGATGCAATGTATGGAATTAATTCATCTTGATTCTTAACGCACTCCTCATCTCACCCACCCAATTTATCATTCAAGTTTCTTTGTTTTGTTATGATGGCTTGATGTAAAAAAGCAGTTTCTCTGCTTATTCAATGTTCCATCTGAAAATAAAATTTTGACTTGACTTGACTTGACTTGATAGTATAAACATTACGGAAAATGCTGAATGTAATGCGTTATTGAAATATTATTGTAGGCACCGGATGTAAGTCGTCCCGCTAGCAGTGAATGTAACGAAGTCTCTGGAGAAGCGAAATTTTAGCTGTTGCTTTTTAATGATAACTATTAAAGTAACTAATATTTCATATCTAAACAGACACTGGGCAACAAGCACGAGAACTCTACATTTAGATGTATATTTTGTATTCCGCAGATAAAACTACGGGTTGTGAATTCGACATTTTCGAGGATCATGTTTTTGGACACACACACACACACACACACACACACACACACACACACACACACACACACACGCACACACACACACACACACACACACACACACACACACACACACACACACAGAGGCGAGCGCGCGCGAGTGAGAGAGAGAAGAGAGAGAGAGAGAGAGAGAGAGACAGACAGACAGACAGACATAGAGGCAGACAGAGACATAGAGAGAGGGTATAAAACCGAAATTTCAGACATTCTTACACACATAAAATGTACTTAATGAGGCGGCAGGCAAATAACATGATGCGATTGTGCTTGAACAAAGGCATGCACATAACAGAAACATGCACGCAGCTGATCTATAGACGCAAAGTTTACCCCCACCAAAAAACCGTTACCCCTGGATCTGTTCGATAAAATGAGTCTTTATCAGCTTTGAAGATAAGACGCACTTGACTTCATTGTGCACAGAAAGACGTTTGTTTTACATATGGAAATGATCCAAATGTTCCGGGTTGGGATAGTGGCACTTTTGTATTCAACGTAATGCAGTGTCTGCATAGCCACATGTAGAAAATCAAATACTGACGAAAAGAAGCTAAACATATAGTTCATAACTGGTTTTTTTTTTTTTTTTTGTCAGTTGGTAATGTTCTCTACATTCACTAGCTGGTCTGCTTTCCCTATATGACGCTGGCTACGAAGCCACTAAAGTGAATGAATAAATCAATTGAAAAGAAAACCTTTTCCTTTCGAAACGTTCGTTTCCAAACCTTCCCAAGCCTCTTTCATATTGTCCAGTATATCAGTTCTTGTAAAACATTCACTCACTCACTCCCTCTCAGGTTGGTTGTAAGCTATACGTTGACCCGTTGAGTTAGTTACGATGATTTCGTTTTGAAATATTGGTAGAAATAGAAACTCTAACTGCAAGCAGGAGTAGACACGTGACTGAGGTGTATCCTTGCATCTGTTATTATCACAGACTTTTCAGATGTCAGGAATGTCAGAACCCGCGTATGTATACTGTGAAGTAAGCGCAGTGCAGATGCCAACGTGCGAATACCAGACTAGAAGTCTTGGAGTGAGTAAGTATTTCTCGTAAGACGAGGAGAAAGATGAACATGTGTTGTGAAAGAATGCATGTTGTGTCTGATTTCATTATAAGAATCTCTCACCCCAGGCGCAGAAGCATGGCGGAGTGTACACAACGCATAGACTTTGGCTCAGCCAGTTAGAAAAGGACAAAATGATGATCGAGTTCCTAGCAGATTAAGAAGAGCACAACTTTGTACGCAAGGTGTCCTGACGTTAAAGAACAGTCTTTTGCTTGAAGTAAAACACAAAATTACTCATAATGATGTGTTTCGAAATTCCTTTCTTGTTGCTATTAATGTGTCTGTGTGTCTGTGTGTGTGTGTGTGTGTGTGTGTGCGCGCGCGCGTGTGTGTGTGTATATGCAATACATACGCACACACACACGCACATACACACACACACACACACACACACACACACACACACACACACACACACACACACACACACACACACACACACACACACTCACACACACACACACACACACACACACACACACACACACACACACACACACACACACACACACACACACACACACACACACACAACAAACACACAGAGAGAGAGAGAGGGGGGGGGGAGGGGAGAGATAAAAGCAAAGAGAGTGACAGAAAAGAGACAATTATCAGCACAGAATTTTGCAGAAGACGGCATACAGTTTGCACGGAAAGAGCCACTGGCATCCGCACGGGAGCCACAGTGATGATACTGTAATCAACGGTGAGAATGATGGTGTGATTAACATACAGTCAACAGCAACACGCCCACATCATGTCATTTCACGGCCCACTGCGCACCGATGACAACAGTAGGACAAAATACTGATATAGATTTTTTTTCCCTTCGCGAATGCTCCCAGAGTCCATCATGCCTTGGTGACTTATAATGGTGAATACAGCACCAGCTGTTTCCATCATTGGCCGTTGGGGGCGTCCACTTGGTTGGTTACATTCAGGTTTAACGTCCTTACTCACTTGAGAGTGATAAGGCAGACGGTGATAATCATCCCATGGGAAGGGGGAGGGAGCCGAACTACACACTATGCTGTTCCACCAGAACGACAACATGTTAAGATGGGTAACGAGAATGGCGGGGTTTTTATGGTTGGACGGGCAGCGTGATTTGAACTCGGAACAATGGACTGAAAACTCGGTGCTCTCTAGCAGGTTCTTGGGTTGGTAACAATTCATTACCCAGTCGCAACATTTTGTCCTACCGTACTTTATCCCAAAAGCATGTTGGGGAATGGTTCGGGGTAGGGGTGGGGGGGGGGGGGGGGGGTGGGAGGCGAGGGAGAGGAGAAGGAAGGTATGGATGGAAAGGGGGGTGGGGGGGAGGACCTAACAGAGCACTATGTGGAAATCTTTGCAGCGAACTTTCCGTAAAGCACAGGAAGGATAATTATGCTCCATGTTAATTCATCAATGTGTTATGTCCACCCGTCCTTCTGTCTCTCTGTGTCGTACTGTCACCTCTTCCCTTACATTGTTCCTTGGAGGAAGGGTTCAGAGAGTCCGCCTCGTCACGTCGCACGTCCAGGCCACTTCAGCTTTTCCTCTCTGCGGTCAGCGTACAGGTCTGCGTGGTGACTTGCATGCCGTCTCACGCTGTTGTGGATTCCACCGTGTATGGATGTACACAGCGTGAGCGTACTCCTATGATGCATCTCTTCTCGTGAAACATGTCACTTCCTGAAACATCTCATCTCCCGAAGCATCTCCTCTCCTGAAACATGTCGTATCGTTTCCTGAAACATCTCTCCTGAAACATGTCGTTTCCTGAAACATGTTTCTCTGAAACATGTTTCCTGAAACACCTGATTTCCTTAATTATATTATCTCCTGAAACATTTTCTCTCCTGAAAGATATCAACTCCTGAAACAGATCTCTTGAAAAATATCATCTCCTGAAATATCTCTCCTGAAACATATATCACCCTCCTGAAACATCTCATGTCCGCTGCTTCGATTTTTTTTCAGCTGTTCAGCGTCCATGATTCGCATTCACAGAGAAAGATGGAGAGCAATGTTGCATGTGTAAAGGCTT
>JADBJO010000539.1:420000-422500 GCA_016801955.1 Conus betulinus | reverse complement strand
GGCTGCTTTAATGACAGGATAAACGAAACGGTCATAAGCACAAAACTCCACTCCCTTTGTTGTTGGGCAGATGGGATTAACCCTTGCCTGTCTATACAGGGAGCGTCCGCAGGAGTATCAGCCTGCGTACGCAGAAGAAAAAAAAATGTCCCTCTTTCCAACTCCCCTCTCCCTGCTCTTTCCTCCTTTGTATCCCCCTTCTTCGCTTTCCCTCCTTTTTCCCCTTCTCCTCATCCGCTTGTCCCTCCTGTACTTTTTTCTCCCTCCTCCTCCCTCCTCTTCTTCATCCTTCTCCTTTCTGTCCCCCCCCTTCATATTTGTCTCCTTCTCTCTCCTTTTTTCTCTTCCCTCATCTTTTTTACATTTCTCCCTACTGCATGAAGTAAACACCACACCATGATGATTGTATCCGTTTTCATACAAAAACGAAGGCCAATATTTTTCATGTGTGTGTGTGTGTGTGTGTGTGTGTGTGTGTGTGTGTGTGGTCAGAAAAAACAGCTGTTGGTAAATGTGCACAAATATGTCATGCGTTTGGTGTTTTTACGCAACAGTGTTCTAATTGTCAGCAGTTTCTGGAAGATGTTCTCTGATTTAATAAAAAGAGAAAAGTACTGAAGTACAGAATTACGTCTGACGGCATCTCTCATACTTGTAGGTTTTGATGCGTCTCTGTTGGTTATGCTTCTTACTTTTTACTTTTAGCAGAATACCATATGCATAGGTGTAAGTCAGAAGGCAGTTTGCTACAAGTGCCTCCCACAAGTAAGTTTTTTTTTGTTTTTTTTTTTAAATCTGGAATCGTCGATATAACATTGAAAAATAGACGTGTATGTAACCATGAACCACGTGTATTTCCGTATCACCGGTTGCTGGCATGAGTTACTGGTCCCTTACCTAGTTGCTTCAATGAACTCCTTTTGTAACATCTTGCTCGTTGTTAATACTTATTTGCACAGTGTAATGTGTAACTCAAATGAGACTTAATAAGTTCCTATTGAAGTTCGTTTGCTGGCTCCTTTTTCCAGCTGAAGTATTTTTGTGTAACTACTTTCGAAAGACAAAGTACAATTTGGGCATGATATATCTAGATTTGCTATGCTCCCGTTCCGTTCATCCGTCGTCCATCCTGTCTCTGTCCATCCGTCTGTCCATCGGTCTGTTTCTGTCTGTCCATCGGTCTGTTTCTCTACTCTCTGCAGGCAGGCAGGCGGCCTCTGCTTCTTACATGTGTGCGTAGACTATATAGCAGTATATAGCGGTATTAAGAATATTTTTGACTGAAGACTTGAATGTATGTCGATTTGTACTGGGCTGTCTGAGGAGCACAGCATCGTACTGCGCAGCGTTTTTCCACCGTACAACGGAGCTGTTGTGTGTGTGTTCAGAGTTTATGTTGAAGTGACATCTTCTTTTCTGTTTGTTTGTTTATCATGTTTGCTTGTTTCTTTCATACCTGCGTTTTAGTATAACTTTCGTAAAACGCTGGGAAAAAAAACCGTGTGAAATGACATAAGTTGAAATAAAATATTGTTACATTATAAAATCAATAATGATGATGTGATGATGATGATGATGATGATGATGATGATGATGATGATAATAATAAACTGGCGAGTGTAGCTGGGTGTTCAACAAGAAAAAACTCCAGTTACCACCACCACTACTACCACTGCTGCTGCTGCTGCCACTACTACTACTACTACTACTATTACTATTACTGCTGCTGCTGCTGGTACTATTACTACTATCACTTCTACTACTGCTGCTGCTACTTCGATTATTACTACTATTATGCTGCTGTTGCCACTGCCACTATCACCACCACAAGCACTACTTCTACTGCTGTTGTTCCTTAACGTTCCTCCTCCCCCTCTTCCTGCTTCTCTTTATATTTTTTTCCCTGTTCCCCCCTTCTCCTCTCTTTCGCAAGCTTCTTCTCTTCTGATCATGTTCCTCTTCTTCTCCTCTTTCTGCTCTTTCTCCTCCTCTCCTCCTTTCGGCTCCATCTCTTCTTTCTACCTCTTCCTCTTCCTCACCTGACCTTCCTCCTCTTCTCACCCATTCGATTCGTCCTCCTCCTTCTCTTCTCTTCCACCTTTTCCTCCTCCTGTCTGTTGCTTCTCCTCCCTCCTCCTGTTCTTCCCCCCTTTTTTTCCCTCCTCCTCTTTTTCCTCGTTGCATTCTTTCTTCTCCACCTCTTTCACATCTTGTTTTTTGCACCTTCTCTTCACCCCTCCTCTTTTCTCCCCTGCCCTGCCTCATCTTCCTCCTCCTTCTTCTCTTCTTCTTCTTCTCTTCACCCTCCCCTCCCTTTCTCTTTTTTTTTCCTTCTCCGCTTTCTCCCTTTCCTCATCTCTCCTCCCCCCCCCCCCCCCCCCCCCCCTCCTCTCTCCCCCCCCCCCCCCCCCCCCCCCCTCTCCCCCCTTCTCCCCCCTTCTCTTCCTTCCCCCCCCCCCCCCCTCCTTTTCTTTCTCCTCCTCTTCATTTCTCCTCCTCC
>JADBJO010000539.1:412500-415000 GCA_016801955.1 Conus betulinus | reverse complement strand
GGTGAACCACTTGAGTATCTCTCTCACTTTCCGTGGATCGGCCTGAAAGTCGTGGGTGGGATGGCGGGGGATGGGGAGTGGGGATTGGCACCCCCCAAAACACAGTTAACCGTATGAAATTCGGAGCTATTTTCTAGACGTAAGATCTCAGCTATGCCGACAACTCTTTAACTTTCTTTTTGTTTTTAAAATCAACAGTGTCTTACGTTTCTGGTTGGAAGCGTAGTGTTCTTTACATCTAAGGAATCTAGGTACAGTCCTCGCTTAAGATAGCTACGGTGTGAGAGATTTTCTTTTAGGAGTCAATGCCTAGTAGACAATAACCTCCTTCAAGCCTTTCTTATAACACTGTTTAAGCCGAGATCACTTGTGTGGAGGGATCGTCGAAGAAACAAAAACAAGCAAGTAAGCAAACAAACAAAACAAAACCAGCCTCGCACGCAACATCCCAATCCGTCGTTAGTTAGAAGAGTGCCAGCGGGATGGGTAACTCATATACACACAAAATTCACGTGTATTTAGACATCCAACCCGTAGAAGCATACCACAACGGTAGCCACTTTCTGTCTTCGGGAGTGATACAACACTCAGGTGCGTGTAGTTTTGGGTTTCTTATTGTGGCATCCGTCGCACCAGCGCACAATGTCTCACGCGCTTTTGCGAAGAATGTAAGAGATTTAAACCTGCCTACAGGGGTTTTGTTTGTTTGTTTTTCTGTAATCTTATTCGAAGGACTTCAAAGGGCTTAGAGGCTGCTCAGATGCTAAGAACGAAGAGAAAACCCATTTAACCTTACTTCTCCGAAAGGAGTTTGAACCTAATAGCCCAACATGACCTTTACACAACATTAAAAACTGTTGTCCACGGTCGTTGGTGGAGAGTGGAAATGCTTCTGGAGACACTGTTGCTGCTGCCGTTGTTATGAGTGAGACAGATTGTACAAAGGATGTTCTCAGTCTAATGAGGTTTCGTCGTTCTGTTACTGCATGTTTGTGTCTTGTCAGCATGAGCTTATACAGGGAGAAAAGGATGATCATGAAAATGACGACGACGACAACAATAAGACAATGAACTTCCATTGGTAATAATGATAACAACAAACCAGCAAGAAAAACACAACCTAATGATAATATTGGCTTGCGTAACTCGTTCTCCACACGGGAAACAGATCATCAATAACCTGTCTTTACGGCATAAATCTTGTAGGAAGCGCATAAACAAATTGAAAGAGAACAAGAAAGCAAAAAAAAAAAAACAAAAAAACACAAACAAACAAACAAACAAACAAAGAAAGAAAGGGAGAGAAAAGAAAGAGAAGACGATATGAAAAAAAAATGGCATCAAGAAATGTGAAAATAAAAATTGATCCTCTAAATCTCGGGCAGACAGCATGTGCGCTATTTATAATGATTGTGAAAATGAATGGGGCATATGTTGACTGTCAAACTGTGTACAATGTTGTATATAATATGGAAAGTAAAATGATTAATATGAACGGGATTTTTCTTGTCTTTTAACGAAATAATGATAATGACAGAAAAATCGGCAGCCTAAATGAGTTCGAACCAACGACTTCCGCTTTATCAACACGGTGCCCCATTTAACTGACCCAATAGCCGAGCTTGACATGGTACCTTAGCGTTTTTTAACACTTACTTCTCTGACTCCAAAGGTACTGTTTACGCGACAGATCATTTCCTAACAACGAAACTATAACTTGATGCTTAGTGTAATTGGAAGAGATTCATCAGAAATTTTAGCAATGATTAGCAGTTTGATAGACTTCATGTCTCTTAGTTTGCAAATGTCACGCTGTCACTGTTCAAGGTCACAGGTTACCGGAAATATGAACTGAAAGAAGAAGCTGAAAACGCTGAAAATAACGTAAAACCGGTCGGGTTATGTGAACAGATGAAGAAATAGCCGCCGCTCCCAAATTTCAACGGTTCAGGAGGATTGTGCATTTTGCATCAATGTCGCTTGTTCTGTTTCTTTGTATATGTGCATTGGCAATAATGATCATAACAATGATGATGTTGATGGTGTGGTGATAATGATGATGATGATGATGATGATGATGATGATGATGATGATGATGATGATAGCAATGTGAACGGAAGAGGTGATGACGATGACTAATACCTTTCCACATGGAATCTTAGATACGCTCTCTCTCTCTCTCTCTCTCTCTCTCTCTCTCTCTCTCTCTCTCTGTCTGTCTCTCTGTATGTGTGTGTCTCTCTCTTTAACTCTATTATTGTTTTTCTTCTTCTTGTCTTTCTTTTGTTACAAAGAACGGCACATGTATTTCAAAATCAACGAATTTTGAATTTTACAAGCACACTTATGTGAATTAAAGCATCAGCCAAAACTAAAATAATGAAGAAAAAACAACAAAAAACAAACGAGTGTGACATATACTATTTCCTTTGACTTAACGGGTCAGTGAGATCATCGACCTATTTCACTGTGAATGCAGCATTTCGTTTCACTTCGCCAC
>JADBJO010000539.1:405000-407500 GCA_016801955.1 Conus betulinus | reverse complement strand
TTTTTGTTTTTTTTAACTGAAAATGAACCAAAATTAAAAACAAACGCACAAAAACGAAGACTAGATCAGGCTGCCGAATTACTGAAACGCGCCAAAGTGGATGACGCATTACACCTAGCATGCATCTCGCCTGAAAAAAAAAAAGGAAAACATGAAGGAAGAAAATTGAGTGAATGGCAGAATGACACGGGAAACGAGTGAATGAAACGCAGAATGTAGCTCTTCAATCGACTCTACCCAGGTAGGCAGCCTGGTGTACGAGAGCGTGGATCGTGAAGCACTTAGAGCTTGGTCTCTGGCTGAGGACAGGCGCGCCATAAAAGTACTGCTAAGAGTAACAATAATAATAATAACAATAATAGTCAACAGTGCACAGAACAAAGACTAGATCAGACTGCACCATTACTAAAAATGGGGCATGATGCAAATAAACACACACAAACAGGTGTAAGTAATGCTTGTTCAATGTTCAATACAAAATAGACGCGTGAAAATTTTGTTAAATTTTTCTTCAGATGTTACAAGTAGCATGCATGAAAATGCACAGAAGAATGCTCCCCAAAGAGAGAGAGAGAGAGAGAGAGAGAGAGAGAGAGAGAGAGAGAGTTGGGTTTTATAGACAAGAGTGTGGCACTTTGGGAGGCGAGATCACTCTCTGGCAGAGATGAGCACTATAGATAACTGTTTATAAAAGTTTTCCTCATCTCTCTCCATGCCTGTCTGTCTGTCCTGGTGTTTTTTTCCCCCTCAATCTGTCTGCCTCTTTGTGTTGGCTGCTTAGAATGTATGTGTTTGTATATGCTTATATTTGCGATTGGCGACACCTATCTGTAATGTAAAAGAGATCTTAGAAAGACCTGTTTTTTGAGCAATACAGTTTCGCAAAGTTACTGAACCATAAAACACTCAAGCATTCCACTCTACCCCACCACCACCAACCACACACACTGAAGGTGTTTGCAGGCTTGGCTATGGTGTACATTAAAGCAGACCAGGATCTATGTCCACAACAAATCACCCGGAATGTAACCCTGGGCAGACGTCAGATAACTGTAATGAGAGGGAACTTCACCCCAGGTCATGACAATCCTGTAATCTTGGACACTTGAGTGGACACATTGAACAGGAAAACACCCCCGGACTACAAAGGGGAACAGGGTGGTTTGACGTCAGGGTGAGTCCCCTTTCGTGTAAATGGGAGACCAATAACAATACCGCGATTATAATGTACGCTTTGCTAAGACTTTCCAAAGAGTGAGTGGGGGGGGGAGAAGGGAAGAGGAGGCGGTGGAGGGGTGGTAAGAGGGAGACAAGGGAGAGGAAGAAAGAAAACGAAAATAAAGAGGGCAGTAGAAAAATCTGAACGCAGTTCATGAGATTATTACCGATTGGTGGAACTCACAGATCGATAGCATATGTAGTGAAGTAACGTTGTTCAAAGCTCACCTGTCCATGTAGATTTATTTAAAACAAATTCCACCTCATTCAAGCAGATTGCGTCAGTGTAAAATAGAGGAGAGAAGAGAGAGAGAGGAGGGGAACAGAGAGACGGGGGAGTGGGGGGGGGGGGGGTACTGCTGAAAAGTTTCATAAGAATGCAAGCATAAAGACAGGGAAAACCTGGGAAGTGTTTCAAAACACACCCATGATGTTCCGGGACTGTACATATGAGGGAAGGAGGGCAGCGGGGAGGGGACAGAGGGAAGTGGCGATAGGAGGGGAGGGGGGAGTTTGTCGCATAGGGTGCTCTAGATACTGGTTTTGAAGATTGATGTACTTCGGAGTTGTCTGAACGATTCTGGAAGCGAGTTGTAACAAACGGAGCTCGAATACAGAAGTGGGACGCGGCTCTCGGGGAAGGTGCTGGGAGAATTAATCGATGATTTGTTTATCAATGTTGAAGGTACGTTTTTGTCTCATATTGTAGTGCATTGTGGACCCCTTGTACTCTACACCTCGGCCTGAAGGAAGAACAGTATTGTTAAGTAGTCTGAGTCCACGAGCCTAGTTTTCTTTTGAACTAGTTTTGGCGCTTCTTTGTATAGGTTCAACAATGCTTTGAGCGCGTTTCCGTATTGCAAGATCCCTGGTACTTTCTCCCCGGGGGGGGGGGGGGGGGGGGGGGGGGGGTGGTGGGGATTGCGCGTACCTGCCTGTCCAGACGATGCCAGGGAGGTGTTATACTGGATTAAAATTCAGAGAGAACTACCTGGCTAAGGGTGGCAGTGTTCATTTTACCCTCGCAATCTATCTTCAAATGGGCACATAATGTTGATGCTGTCACTTTTGCTGTGCGTGCGTGTCATGTTTCTGCACCAGCGAAGAGAGAGAGAGAGAGAGAGAGAGAGAGAGAGAGACAGACAGACAGACAGACAGACAGACAGACAGAGAGCATGCTTACGACGTTTCCTTACCAGCGAAAAAAGAATAAGAGAGAGAGATGGGGGGAGGAGGGGGAGGGGGGGGGGGGGGGGGAGATGGAATGGCAAAGACGGCGGAC
>JADBJO010000539.1:382500-392500 GCA_016801955.1 Conus betulinus | reverse complement strand
GCCTGATAACGGATGAACTCCTTTCTTGTGTATATATACGAAAGTCAGATGCTGCAACTTGTAATCTGTTTCAGCGTTTGGTGGGTTTACTAAAAAAGAAAAACACTAAAAACATATCCGGCATATGTACCAGAATACTCGAGGAGATGGGCGCCGCAAAGGTATTTCCCCCTTATTCCATGAAGAACACTTGAAGAGCAGCAACATCCTTGTTCATGTGTCTGTCAGGCATCCCTACGGTAACCTGTTGGCTAGGGGGTGATAGATGATGATGTCGAGCGTTCCTTTTTCTTTTTTTTCTTTCTTTCTTTCTTTCTTTCTTTCTTTTTACTTGTTTGCTTCGTTAAAACTAAGAATCCATGGGCCATGAACGGCGTTAGGATTAACGTTTTTTTTTTTTTAAACCCTTGTAATGCAGGAGAAACAGCTTCCTGTTGTATGTGCAAGTGTTCCATTGTCGAGTTTGCCACCAGTGGCAGTGAGCCTAAGGGATCTTCACAGAGGAAAACAACAACGTTAACCGAGGATAGATCTCACATCGCACCTACCTGTTGATGGTCATACACACAGAATATGAGCACCATAAAGGTTATGTGAGATCTCTATGCCTATCCACATAAAAAAAAAACCAGTAAATAGGGAAAAAAAAAATTAAAAGAAAAGATAAAAGAGAATTATTTTGGGGAGCCAGTTGTCCAAAAATTATTTACGAATATATTTTTTTACGTACGATGATAATTTAGAGTGAAGAAAAAGAGAAGGAAACAAAAATGAAAAATATGGCAAATAGTAGACAACATATACATGATTAACATACAAAGATTATGTGTAAATAGTTTGCCCTGTTCGTAAATATGGAAAGATCTGTCAACAGGGGGTTTACACACCTTAGCGATTTATTAAATGAAAATAACGCATTACGTACCTAAATAATTCGTGACCCGTAGACAATGCATTGCACACCTTAACAATCCATGTTTGTTGGTGAGAACAAGTAAAACAAACGGCGATGATTGTTTTTAACGTACATCTAATTCACGGAAACAGGAAATCATGTGCTTGTTCTCTTGACGATAGAGGCAGTTCATTTTGTCCGCCAAGACGGATACCGAAAGAATTTGAAAAGTTAACCGCCTTTTCTCAGTGATAACCGCTACGAAATTAATTGGGAAAAAACAACTAATCTTCCATACCAAGAGGAAGAAAAAAAGATACACCCTAAGATGCCAGTGGGACCCAGAGAAGTACCGTCCTCAACTCTTCAACCAACCAGCACTTGGCGACGATTCTTTGATTCGTTTATTTGAAAGTTTTATAACCTCTTCATGTGCGTGCTCTTGCTAATCCGAGAGGGTCAGAAAACTGATACTGAATATCGACTCTCCACTTTTAGACGTTTTTTTTCGTGGCTGATTGCGCTAGAGATGAGTTTCTCTCGTTCAGAGATGGCAAGTCAAACGAATTCTCCCTGAATGACAGTCGCTTGGTGTAGTGCAACTGGCTATACCGTTCATACAATTTAGACAACGTGCGTCTGTGTGAATTAATCATACTACTTTTTCGATAAAATCTGAAATACATGTTCGCGAACCGCCAAGAGAAGCGTGGACAAACGAGTCACAAGACAAAAACAAACGCGTTTATTTATTTATCTATTTAGATTTCTTTAGATTTCCGCCTGCAGTCGTCTCACTTTGCAACTAGATCTACTTTTTCCATGGGTTATGCTATTACGCAATCATAGATTTAAACGTGTGTGTGTGTGTGTGTGTGTGTGTGTGTGTGTGTGTGTGTGTGTGTGTGTGTGTGTGTGTGTGTGTGTGTGTGTGTGTGTGTGTGTGTGTGTGTGTGTGTGTGTGTGTGTGTGTGTGTGTGTGTGTGTGTGTGTGTGTGTGTGTGTGTGTGTGTGTGTGTGTGTGTTTATAGCAGTCTTAATTTAACTATGGAGGCAGTGGGATGAGGCTAATGATAATAGTTATTCTGATGAAGATGATGGCGTTTTTCTGTCATATTCTGAAGGGCAAATTCAGGATACCTTTGCCACGCTCATCCGACTCCATGAGAGCAATAACGAAAAAATAAAATAAAATGATAGCAGGAGAAGCAGAAGAAACAGTTATGACAAAGGTAGGAGGACTAACAGGACTAATAGTAGTTGTGTTGTTGCCTTGTTTCCACTCAACTAGTCAAAGATAATCCTTTCCATTAGTGTGAGTTTTGTTTATTCAGTGACAAATTTTGTCGCGCGTTGTCTAATCTGAACAACGACGTTTAGCCCTCAAGAACTCCATGTCCTCGTCGGTGATGCATGCAGGGACTTCGAGAGCCTTGCGTTCCTCAAGATCCAGAGGTTTTTTTTTTTCTTCTTCTTCTTCTTATTTAACTCAACGCTGAGAATGATGATGTCGTATGACTACAGAGAAACACATTACTGTTATTTTTGGGGGGAAATCAGATTCGGATCAGCGGTGGTGGGAAAAAAAAATCGAATTACACACACACACACACACACACACACACACACACACACACACACACACACACACACACACACACACCACACACACATCATCACAACCATCCCATCCCCATCCCTTCCCCCCATCAAACCTTCCACCCTATTGCCTGCCTCATGGACCGTTCTGCGATGTGGACAAGCAACTCCATCCATCCATCCATCCATCCAGCGAGCCTGAGAACCACTGCAGCTTCTTCTCCCAAACCCCCCTCCCCCCCCCCCCCCCACCCCCCCCCCCCCCCCCCCACACTCTGCCTCCCCCACCCCTCAGTTTAGTTGTAAAGACATTCAAACCACCCGCTTTATCGCTCAGCCGTGGGGGGAAAAACGTTTGATCAGAGCCAGGGTGTGCCCGGGGCTTTTTACCAAACCGCCTCCTCTTTGAGGCCCCGGGGTCCCGACAGAGCCGGGGACAAAAGGGAGAGCGTAGATTATCAAATTTGAGCACGGCCAGCCTGCCAGCGGCTGGAGAGCCTGCCTCGTAAACCTATCACGGCGCGTTTCGCTGTAGTCTTCGGGCCGGAAACCGGGAGGCTGTGCTGTGGTGAACGTGCTTTATGATTCCTCGGCTAGCCGAGGCGGCTCTTTCAGGGGTCGGGCTTCTTCTTCTTCTTCTTCTTCTTCTTCTTCCTGGCTGGGACTCGTCTTCCCAGAGTTGGATCGGACGGGACGGGGACGGGAGAAAAAAAAAAAAAAAATGAGGGGATGGGGGTAGGGGTAGGGGGAGGCAGGGGGAGCATTCAAAACTCTCAGTCCGTCGTCCTCCTCTCCTCCCCCCCCCCCCCTTTCCTCCAATCGCCGGGGTCTTCCGACTGACCTGCTGTGGTGAATGGCCGGTCGTTCACTTTTTTTTTCTTTAAATGCTGGCTGTCCTGGTCGTGGACGCGCCTTGTTATCTTTCTCGTGTGGTTGGGTGGGTTGTTCATGGGTCGCGCAGTTTTGGGGGAGTGAAGAGATGAGCAACGAACGGTTGCTGGGAGTGCGGGGTGTGCGCACGTTGGTGGGGTGGTTGCTTGCTTGCTTGCGAGTGGTGGGCAGAACGTTTTTTTTTTTTTTTTTTTTTTTTTTTTTTATATTCAGATACTAGGTTTTAAACTGGACTTACAGAGTTCGCTTCTCTTCTGTGAAATTAAGCTGTGTGTATAAGCGGAGATGCTTAGCGTTGATTTGCTATTGATTTGTTGTGTCTTCTATCCACGTATCTTTCTTTCTTTCTTTCTCTCTTCATCATCATCATCATCATCATCATCATCATCATCATCATCATCATCATCATCGTCGTCGTCGTCGTCGTCATCTCATCTTCTTCTTCTTCTTCTTCTCTTCTTCTTCTTCTTCTTCTTCTTCTTCTTCTTCGATGATGATGATGATGATGATGATGAGATGACGATATGATCATCATCATCATCATCATCATCATCTTCATCTTCTTCTTCTTCTTCTTCTTCTTTTTCTTCTTCTTAATCTGCCTTTTGACTGCAGCTCTGCAGGTTAAGCTTACGATCGTCTTCTGGACAGTGATTCTTGACAGGCTGCGTGACAATAGGCAATGCACGTGATACCTTGTCGTGTGGGTCAGTTTCTACCCGAGATGACTGCGGTGACTATGACAGTCCACTACTTTCCTCAGTTTGAACTCCTAAGGCTTGCCAGAGGTGATTTGTTTTTAATTTTCGAATGTGATCGTTTTTCCACCCAGTGTCATGGTAACTTTTCTCTTTCGGGTTGATGTTCGAAACGGCATACTTCTTTTCTAAACCAGTCATACATTCGCGAGAAAACAATGGTGTATTCTTCTTCTAAGGAGTGGCACAGAATTCAATGTTCCCACAAGTGTGTGTGTGTGTGTGTGTGTGTGTGTGTGTGTGTGTGTGTGTGTGTGTGTGTGTGTGTGTGTCCATCTGTGTGTCTGTGTTTACCGCATATGTGCACAGACGGGACATGAGTTTTGAAGTCTCATCCGAAGGACAAGGACAGGGCTGGAATCAGAGCAGATGTGGACTCCGGAGAGAAAATCTCCCCCTTAACCCGGCTGTCTTAAGCGGGGAATGGGACCCCTCGGTCCTAGGATCAAATGACAAATGCATTATCCACTGAGCTGACGCGATCCCGTCATTGCGGTCAATACGTGTTGTTTATTGCCCAGCCGAGCACGGAGACCTTATCGCAGCTGATGCCCTCGTGGTCACCGGGGCTTTCAGAGCCAAGGATCACCTGGACAGTGGGGGCCACGTTGGCTTAGTGCATAAAGCCTTGTTCTGTTGATCCCAGGGTTCAGTCACCCGCTTGAGACGATCAGACTGCAGGGGATTTTCTCATCGGGCCGGCATCTGAGCGGATTGTAATCCCGTCCGAGTTTGTGTGGGATAAGAGTTTAAACCGAGGTCCCGTGTGTGAATGTATGCAGGAAAAAAGACAAGGGAATGCACTTGCATGCATGTTAAACATTCATTCGTCCTTTGAAGAAGAGTAGGTCATCTTGTGTCGGTTGGATGTTTCACACACACACACACACACACACACACACACACACACACACACACACACACACACACACACACACACACACACACACCGGCGCGCACGCGCGCGCGCACACACACACACGCACACACATATGTACACACACAACTCACACACACGCACACATACACACACATATGTACACACGCAACTCACACACATATACAAAAACAATTCACACACACGACAAACAAACAAGACACACACACACACACACACACACACACACACACACACACACACACACACACACAATGCACACACAAACACGCACGCACACACACACACGCGCACATGCGAGAGAGAGAGAGGGGGGGGGGGGGGGGGGGGGAAGCGAGCGAGAGAACTTGCACGCTTGTTGCTGTCTTTAGACATTATCCCCGAACGCGAAATGTGAACACAATAGTGGATCAAAATCGAAAAAAAATATCGAAAGGAATCTAGTTGAGGAACGAAAAACAAATAGCAAAGACAATGGTGCTTTGAAGAAATGACCATAGAGATACTTTCTTCTTGTGTCCGAGAGGGGGTAGGGGAGATGGAGAGGGTGAGGAGGGAGAACACGGTGACTATTTCAGAGATTTTTTTTTTTTTGCTGTGCCAACCTCTGCGCCACCTCAGAGGCAGTGCAGTCCATCGCGCCGCTCATTCCGACACTTCATCCACGGCCACAGCCCGGTCGGCCCGCCGCAGCAGCCCCAGCACCGGCAATCCACAGTTAGCAGTCAGTGTCAAGCCGTCAAGAGGCAACCCACGGAGGAGACACTGCACTGCTGCCGAGTCACTTCGGTGGTGTTCAGTGGCGCCTGTTCTGATCTAACATACGCAGGACACCACTTACTAAGCAATAATTGCTTAGTCGCGGAGCCGGCGTGAGTGAGCTCTCCCTCCGGAGGGCGCCACCACGTCCGTCCAACGACAGCCCCCATGGACTCGCTCGCCGATACCGGTGACCCGACGGAACCAAACCAAGATCACAGACGTGTGGAGAGGACATCGAAATTGAGGTCACCATGAGAGCAGGGCATGAAGGGCCACAGATTTGAGACATTTTTTTTTTTAATGCTGATCGATGAGAATGAGGATGATGAAGATGATGATACGGATTTCCATTTCGGTCTGAGACTACATGACAGGTCTGTACTCTAAGCTTCCTTTCATAATATATCCCGGCGTCAACCAGGCCCGAGAGATACAGGCACCTGCAGTGTTGGTCAGGAAATTTGAGCAACACTCTCAGAAAGGCATCCATTAATTGGATGAAACTCGACTGTGTGATGATCCCAGTCTTCCCAACTGAGTCCGCAGCAAACTCAACTCTGGGTAGGAGCGGTCGGGGGGCAGAAAAACCCCGCATGACTCTGATGGGATTCGAACCCACGACCTCCCAGCCGGGAGTTCGCGACGCTAACTACTTCGCCACGGCGGCTGGTGATTATTTCAGGGATTGATTTAGTTGGCAACAGCGAAGGGCGACCGCTAACCGCAAAGGACCATACGATTGATTATTATCAAAGTATACCTCACCCCGACCACAAAGATCTATAGGATTGATGATAACCAAAGTATATCCCACCCGACCGCAAAGAGCTATAGGATTGATGATAACCAAAGTAAGCTGCAAAGTCAATGATTTGACGGGTTCTTGGAACAAAGAATTGACACTGCTTGTTTGGAAACAAAAATCACTGAACTATAAAAAGATGTAAGATCAACCCTCAGATGAGACTATGCGGAAGATGCCACGGTTTGGTCATTCCGAAATCATGTGGGACCGTGAACTGCTGCCCTGTCGTTGTTGCTGATCCAGTCCTGTTACAACTGCAATCGTAACTATCACTGCAGTTGCTGATGAAGATGCTGGTGTCATTGTTGACGCTGCTGCCTCTGTTACAGTTGCTGCCGTTGCTGCTTCCTTCTCAGTCATTACAAGTCCTGCTGTTGATGATACTGTTACTGCCGCTGTTTATGCTATTTTCACATCCCAGTGCTAATGTGTTCGTCCACCTTACGTGTGTATATCCCTCAGACCCATATGTCTATTTTATGTCCCTGTACTTAACTGTGTCCACATTTTACCTGTTTGTCGCTATGTTTACGCCTTTGTCGCTATGTCTGTATGTCCCGAAACGTATACCCTTTTGTCTGTAAGACTATATCTGTGTGTTCCATGTGTATCACATCCCTAGAACTGTCTGTGTCTGTGCCTGTTTATCCACATACCTGTATGTCTTTGGATCTGTTTTGCCCACATACCCGTATGTACTTACGTATACATACCTGTATGTCTTTGTGCCAGTGTATTTGTATGGCCGTGTGTACATGTGTTTGTTATATACCTACATCTGTCTGTTCCTGCGTCTGTATGTACATATACCTAAATGTACTTGAATATGTATGCATTATCCTATGCAATTATGTCTGTTATGACTCTGTGCCTGTATGCCTATGTCTACACGCACTTTATCTGTATTTCCTGTGCTGTGTTGAGTTCCCTCACCTATATATCTGTATGTCTGTTCGTGAAAATACCCGTGGAAGCCAGAGTCTGTTATATCACTATGCGTGTTTATCTCTGTGTGAATACGCCCCATCACCAGTGCGTCTCTGTGTCTTTATGTCGTTATAGGTATAAGTTAATCTGTCTGTATGCCCTCATGCCTGTCTGAACCCGACTGTATGGCCTATCTGTTCATATGTGTACACTTCTTTCATCATATTTTCTTCCGTTTCCCATCATGGCTCTGTCATCTTCGTGTCCATAAGAGGCAATGTCTCTATGTTCCAAGTCTGTAAGACCCGAGTCTCTATGTCCCACGTCACATGGACCCCACGCTTCAATGTACCTTACTTTGTGAGTCCATATTTCTCTTAGGTCCTGATGTATCTAAGACCAATATCTCTATAACCTCATATCTGTAAAAACCCCTGTCTCTTTCTCACGTCTGTAAGACCCCATATCTCTATGTTTCCATGTCTGTAAAACCCATGTTTTCTGCGTTTCCATGTCTGTACGACCTCATGTTTCTATTTTTCCATGTCTCTAAGACTCCATATCTCAATGTTTCCATATCTGTAAGACCCCATGTCTACATATCTGCAAGACACCATATCCCTGTGTTTTTATGTCTGTAAAAACACGTGTCTCTGTGTTTTTATGTCTGTAAGACCCCATGTCTATGTCTGTAAGACCTCATGTCTCTGTTTCCATGTCTGTGACACCCCATGTCTCCATGTCTGTAAGACCCCTTGTCTCTATGTTTCCATGTCTGTAAGACCCCGTGTCTCTGTGTTCCATGTCTTTCCATGTCTGTAAGACCCCCCATGCCTCTGTCTCTGTGTTTCCATGTCTGTAAGACCCTATGCCTCTATGTTTCCTTGTCCGTAAGATCCCATGTATCTGTGTCTATAAGACCCCTTGCTTCCCTGTCTGTAAGAACCCATGTGTCTGTGTTTCCATGTCTATAAGACCCCATGCCTCTATGTTCCCATGTGTATAAAACCCCATGTCTCTGTGTCTCCATGTCTGTAAGACCCCATGTCTCTGTGTTTGCATGTCTGTAAGACCCCATGCCTCTATGTCTCCATATCTATAAGACCCCCTTGTCTCTATGTCTGTATGACCCCATGTCTCAATGTTTCCATGTCTGTAAGACCCCATGCCTCTATGTCTCCATATCTATAGACCCCCTCTATGTCTCTATGTCTGTATGACCCCATGTCTTAATGTTTCCATGTCTGTAAGACCCCATGTGTAAGACCCCATGTCTCTATGTTTCCATGTCTGTAAGACCCCATGTCTCTGTTTCCATGTCTGTAAGACCCCATGTGTCCATGTCTGTAAGATCCTAGGTCTCTGTTTCCATGTCTGTAAGACCCTATGTCTCTGTTTCCATGTCTGTAAGACCCTATGTCTCCTTTTCCATGTCTGTAAGACCCTGTGTCTCTGTTTCCTTGTCTGTAAGACCCTATGTCTCTGTTTCCATGTCTGTAAGACCATATGTCTCTGTTTTCATGTCTGTAAGACCTTATGTCTCTGTTGCCATGTCTGTAAGACCCTATGTCCATATCTGTCTCTGTTTTCCATGTCTGTAAAACCCTATGTTTCTATTTGTTCATGTCTGTAAGAACCATGTCTCTATGTTTCCATGTCTGTAAGACCTCATGTCTCAATGTTTCCATGTCTCAATTTTCCATTCTGTTAGACCCATGTCTCAATGTTTCCATGTGTGTCCCAGACCCCATGTCTCCATGTCTCAATGTTTCCATGTCTGTAAGACCCCATGCCTCTCTGTCTGTAAGACCCGCATGTCTCTACATCCGCATGGGTCATGTCTGTAATAGCTCACTTCTATAGCCCCTGTGTGTAAGACCCATACCTCTTTGTCCCATGTCTCTGTAAGACCCATGCCTCTTTGTCCCATGTCTGTAAGACCCATGCCACTTTGTCCCATGTTTTGAATTCCCCTTACCGCTCGATGCCTCTTTTTCTCCATGTTTATAAGGCACCATGTCTCGATGTACCTGTGTCTTTAGGACCCCATGTCTCAATATACCTGTGTCTGTAGATCCCAATGTTTCCAAGTCCCATGTCTGTAAAAACCATGACTGTGTCCCATGTCTTTAAGACCCCATGTTCTTAATATCTTTTTTTCCGTAAAAACCCTTTGTGTTTGTGTCCCCTTGAAAATGATTTATCCCTTGCCCACGTCTTGTGTCTATATCTCCCCTATTTTTAATTTGTGCTCGTGGTCCCGTATGTCGCATATATGTAAGCCCGCATGTCTGTATATTCCCCCTTTGTGTCCCCCATATCAATCTTTTTTTCTTTTTGATTCACCGAATCTGTGTGTTCCCGTATCTCGATGTACCAGATTCATTTGTTACCATGTCTGTATGTTCCTTTGTGCTATGGAAAGATGCTGGCTGCAAGATTCTGATACTGTAAGTATTGTGACC
>JADBJO010000539.1:372500-375000 GCA_016801955.1 Conus betulinus | reverse complement strand
TCACGTGCGCGCACTTATTTACACACACACGCACGCACGCACGCACGCGCGCGCACACACACACACACACACACACACACACACACACACACACACACACACACACACACATGCACACGCACACGCACGCTTACTTTGTGCAGAAGTGGGCAGGCGACTTGTCTAATTTCCTTCTCGAAAATCGACAGTGGGCCTAAAGTTATGGATGGGGGAGAAACTGCAGGACGGGGGGACGGAAAGTGTGTGTGGGGGTGGAGGAGGAGACGGGGGTTGGGTGGTGGGGGTGCAGAGAAGTACCAGCAGGGTGGGGATTGGCGGCAACACGTGTTCTTGCTTAACGAATAAAGTACCCTACACCCTCTCAAATCTAGTGGAAGTGTGTGTGTGAGGGAAGAGGAGATACGGCTTGTATGTGGTTTTGTTAATTGAAAAGAAAAAAACATGCCTTCGGATTAGGCTGTGTGTCCGTTTCTGCTCCTATTCCCGGTCCTCGCTCAACAATATTTCGGGCGAGTTTCGTTCTTCAGAAATTAACCTGCCTTCTTCCATCCCCCGCCTGTTCTCCCTTCTTTCTGGGCATTTGTCAACAACGTTTTTGCTGATCACGTCTTTCGGAGTACGTTAGTATTTTTGGTGCATGGGGACAAAATATCTAAGTAATGGTTGAAGACAATCCGACGAGATGTTCTGTTTGATCGGTAAGCCTTTAATGCTACATTTCTCTAGTTCATGTGGGAGATGTAGTAGATGTTGAACGGAAAGAAGATGAATTCAATCTTGGATTTATCTGAATTTCATCTTTATTAAAAAAAAATCATCTCTGTCTCTTGTTGTAGCCCGACAAATTAGATTCGTCCAGTTATATTAACCAATATTACGATTGGAAGAAAGAGGTTTCGTGTTCACTTGTTGTAATTCACGTCCTGCCTGGAGTTGCTGCTGTTGTTGTTGTTGTCCCTGTAAATGACGCCAGAGAGGGGATGGATGCGTGTGTGTGGAGGGGGGGGAGATAATGGGAACGGATGTCCGGAACGCCTGGAAACTTCTCACCCACATCCCGATCCGCGCCTGCGCACACACGTACATACACAGGCGCTTATGCGTGCAAAATGAATGCATTTCAGACAACCGTACAAGTAAGAAATGCTGGGCAATCTTTTTTGGAAAGACATATGTATAAATGTTGAGAGCAGAAATGTCTAAGTAGGTTCAGTTAACTGCTCTGTTTATGACGTCGACCGTGCTGTCTTTTAACAACAATGTCAATGAAATAAATAAATAAATAAAATAAGTTCCGGCCACAAGTATTGGTGCACGAAAAGTGTGTGTGTGTGTGTGTGTGTGTGTGTGTGTGTGTGTGTGTGTGTGTGTGTGTGTGTGTGTGTGTGTGTGTGTTGTGCGCACGCGCGCGCGCGCTCGCTCGCTACTCACCTTCATTGACCCCTCAGTCGCATTATTCCCACGCCACTCGTTCCGTTTTCCCCCAGACACAACCCACACCCAGCCCATCCCGTCACAACCCCGCCACCGGCTGTCCACAGGGAGCAATCAATATCAGGCTGTCACAAGGGAACCCACCAGAGAGTACGCTTCGCGTCTGCCGGGTCACCATGGTGGTTTCCTGTGATCCCTAGTCTGACACAACATATGCAGGGAGGGACGTACTGATGAGACAAGTGCTTGGTGGTTGGAGCCGGCGTCAGCAAGTGTCCGCCCGCAAAAGCGCCATCCCCCGCCCAACGACGTTCCCCTAGTGGCGTATAAAATAGTGCACGTAACACCTGAACTAGCGCAGGGGTGGATGATACCGTTCCGTGGACTCAGGGTAAATCTGATTAAAAAGAATAGAAGAGAAAAAGAAAGGAAGGAAAAAAAAGAAAAAAAAAGAAAAAAATAGCAACAACGCCGCAATCTCTACTAAAAAAAAAAATGTAACAATGCAAGAGCCTGGATGAAAATGTAACAACTGTCATGTATTTTTGCGCAAGGTGCATTGGAATTGTGACGACGACTGTTAAATTTTCATCCTGGATGTGAAAAAACAGTGTGACATGATTCCTGGAGATGGCCTTTTTTCGATTTTGTCCATCGATAAATATTGAACCCTGTGTTTCAATTCTACTTAAGCACTTTAATGTACATTTATTAAGTCTCAATCACCAGGACCGCCTTGTTTTGCTTTTATCGATCCATTTAATTCATTACTGAAGCCTGAACCTGAATCCTTCCTAAGGACTTAAATGTACATTTACTGACTTTCTTTTGTCACTACGCACGAACATTTCGCGCACCATAACTCAGACATCACACTTTTTGTTTTATAACATTGTTGTTAAAAGACTGCCTGCTTTTGGTTTTATCGGTCCATGAATGGTGAACCATCTATTGAGCCATCTATTCGATTCTTCCTGAGCGCTAAAGGTACAGTTGTGCTAACTCATTCGGAGACTGCCCACTTTTTGTTTTATCACCCATAAATGCTGAACCATCTGTATGCATT
>JADBJO010000539.1:365000-367500 GCA_016801955.1 Conus betulinus | reverse complement strand
TCCTTCTAGACCATTTCGGCCATCTGAAACCCCCAGTAATTCAAAGCCTATGACACTGAAAGTTCGCGAATCGTCACCTAGCATGGGCAAGATGCATGGAGTGTTCCAAACTGTAAGAACCAGGACGTAGTATGGGCCAGTCAAAACATGTAGAACTTATTAGGAACAATCTTTGAAAATCTCTGGAATTTTCTTGCTTTATCTGCTGGCGAAAGCTGTGAGACACTCAAGAAACTTCAGGGTTCATAACGTGTGTCTTTCACCTGCACCAACGCCATCTCGTTATCACGCGTTACATGGAAAAAAAGCGTCACACGGATTTTTTTTTTACAAGTACATCGATCTGGCACGACCATTATGCGAGGTCAGCTCGATCCTTTGGACAGAGATTTTCATGCAGTGGTCAGCAGTAGGCCTACACTGAAAATTCACAAATGGTAGAAAACTGCGTGTACAGGTTCGGTAGTTCGCATGTAGACCTCCGTCATTCCAGCCACTAATTGCGCGGTTTTTCCGGTACCATAAAAGCCCTGCATATGAGCTTACAACGATTGAAGCGCACAGGGAAATAAGCATACTACGACTGCTACTACAACAACTACTACTACTGCTACTGCTAATGTTATTCCTGTTGCTACTATTAGTAATTAATATTTGTGGCTCTGAGCCGCGTACAAAGTTCTTAGCTCACGCACACACGCACCCCCGCGTACACACACACGCGCTCGCGCGCACGTGCGTCACTCACTCACTCACTCACTCACACACACACACACACACACACACACACACACACACACACACACACACACACACACACACACACACACACACACACACACACACACACACACACACACACACACACACACACACACACACACACACACACACACACACACACACACACACACTGACAACCACACACACACACACACACACACACCCACACACACGCACTGACACACACACACACACACACACACACACACACACACAACACAACACACACACAACACAACACACACACACACTGAAACCAGTTTATTGTAAGATTAACCCAGGGTTGTACTGCAACACACACACACACACACGCACACACACACACACACACACATGCGCGCGCGCAAGCGTGCAAGCAAGAATATCAAAAAACGTTACCACCAGAGATATTAGAATCGCACGTTCGAGATTTACTCGCATTCTGGGCAATGCGCGTTATCAAACAGGCCACCAACTCATTCTTATCAGTTCAACATCCGCTGTTTGCTCGTTGCTGGCATTTGTAATTATTGTCGTTGGAGGTGTCCATTTTTTTTTTTTTTTTCTATAACAATAAAAGGAATCGCCGAACATTTCATAACAACATGCGTGTCCTCGACTCCCCCTCCTCCGCCTTATTCCCATCTCTGTCCTCTCCCTCATCCCCCACTCTTTCAATCACTCATCTCTTCTTCCCTTCGTCTTCCATTCGATTTTTTTTCCCTTTTTTTTTTTCTTTTTCCTGTCCATTCTCCTTTCTTTCTTTTTTTTTTTTTTTTTATCCGTGTCGTGTCGGAACCCATTACAGGGCGGCCTTCTGTGCTCCGTGGTAATTGTTTCTTGGCGGGGGTCCCCGGGCCAGGTAAAGAGGAGGACGTGGTCGTCTGTAGTGCCAGCCAATGACTGCAAGTTCTCCCTCGGTCTCCCGGGCTTCCATTTACTCCCCCCTGCTCCATCCTGTGTGCTTCTTTCTGCCCCACCTGCTGCCTTGATTGTATCTGGGTCCTCCTGCAAGACTTCGTCTTTGAAACTGCTTCTTGTTTTAGTCTCCTTGGTCTGGGTATTTTAGGTCGACTTTTTTTTTTTTTTTTTTTTCGTTTTTGGTTTTTGTTTCGTTTTTTTTTGTTTTTTTTTTCTTTCTGTTCGTTTCTTGTTCTTGTTCTGTGCTTGTTCTTGTTGTTGTTGCTGTTGTTGTTGTTTGTTGTTTTTTTCTTCTTCTTTCTTTTTCTTCTTCTTCTCTTCCCCTTTTCCCTCCTCCTCTTCCTCCTCCTACTTCTTTCTGCTGTTTCTTTTCGTTTTTTCATCATGATTCGTGAACATAAAAATCACTGACTCTGGTGTCGACCAGCTTTTCGTAAATGTGAACCGAAATCATTATCAAATTTTGGCATTTTTCTTTTTTTTTTTTTTTTTTCTTTTCTTTTTCTTTTCTTTTAAAGATGGACCTGCAATTCTCAAATACTAACTCATGATTCTTGAAAAAAAAAAAAAAAAGCTACGCGCTCAAAGCAACAGGCAATGAACTTGTGCATTATTTCTTTTTACATGAATTCATTTTTTAAGTATGAATTCGTGATTCTCCATGTACGAATTCAGGATTGTGAAATAAGAAGCCGCTCTTCCTAAACATGAATTGGCGACTCTCGGTTATAGATCCGGCATCTTAGAAAATGGACTCTTACGTACATATATGTTATTACAATCTATAAGGTAGATTCTTAAATTATGATTTAGTCGT
>JADBJO010000539.1:347500-357500 GCA_016801955.1 Conus betulinus | reverse complement strand
GTCATGTCTCAATAACCATCAGCTCTGCTGTGTGGTTGTTTGACGTCAAACAACATCTAACTGTGGGTGAATTTTCAGAACAGCACAGTCTGCAAATGGGCAAATACAGGACGTGAAGATTTTCGCATCAAAAGCCATGCTGTTCACCACCGCTTTATATGGGATAAACAATGTTTCACCGTTGTATGCTGGTGAATTCGTTGACAGATTCAGCAGCTAATAAAGACAAGACAGTTGCAAAGTAAGGCGACTGCAAACGGAAATTTTGACATATTAAAAAACAATTCATAATGACTACGCCGAACGTGGACAAACGAATCACAAGACAAGAACACACACACACACACACACACACACACACACACACACACACACAACACACACACAACAGAGAGAGAGAGAGAGAGAGAGAGAGAGGGGGGGGGGGGGTTGTCTTGTGATTCGTGTGTCCACTTTGTTCAGCATAGTAATTAAAAACACTTTTTGAGATTTGATATGAAGAAGTCAGCTGTAAAGTTCATTACTGACCTGGCGAAAGTTTAGTTTTATGTCGAGAACAAAAAATACTTCCCAGCCCCCCTTCCTTCGTGATTACTCCAGAGTCTCCGGCAGTATAGAGACTGCATTCTCTGTTTCTGGACATTCTGCCAGTAAGTTCCTCTTTTCTCTTCCTCTGACTTTGTGGCTTGATCTTCTTTTCTCCTGCTGTCCACTGTTATTCTGCGTTTGTGACACTCCACACCTGTCGTTATTCTACAAAATCTCTCTCTCTCTCTCTCTCCTCTCTCTCTCTCTCTCTCTCTCTCTCTCTCTCTCTGTCTGTCTGTCTGTCTGTCTCTCTGTCTCTCTGTCTCTCTGTCTCTCTCTGTCTCTCTCTGTCTATCTGTCTATCTCTCTCTCTCTCTCTCTCTCTCTCTCTCTCTCTCTCTCTCTCTCTCTCTCATCACTTTTTCTGTGGTAATCTGTCGACTAGATGAATTGTAAATATTGCCAGTGTTATTGAGAGTACTTATATAGCGCCTATTATCGGTTAGAGACCACACTATGCGTTTTACAATTTACACATTCAATTGCACGACGTGCTACCTACCTTGGTAGAGCTGGCTGTAAGGCTGCCTGCTGACACTAATTATTCATTTCCTGTGTTATTCAGTCTAATACCGGTCACTCAGTTTTTCACCCTTTCCTTTCATGTGTCATAGAGCAGACATGCTATGTGCGGTCTTTCATCCATACTAATGGCCCAAATGTCCTCTTCCAAAAAATGATGATGGGATTTTACGCGTGCGCAAGATATTACGCCTACGTTGATATGCGGAGCCTTGGTTCATACTCTCATTTGAAGGACTTTCGGGAAATAAGAATCAGAATCAAGGTTAGGGTATACTCAGACGGAAAAAAAATCCCACATCCCAAACACCGTGGAGTGGACGCAAGCTGTCCGTTCTGTAGTGTGGGTTCGCCCTGAAGCCTCTTTGTTCTTGCGATGACGATGCACAGTCCACACGCACAGACACACACAGCACACACAAACCACTAAATTTCAGAGAACACCACCACAGACAGAACACATACCACTACCCAGACAACGGATACCTCCACATAGGCAATAAACTACACACCACACCCACACAAACGACACACACACAACACACACACACACACACACAACACACACACACACGTGTGTATATGTATTCCGCATACAAATATCCACACACTAAGAAATATATTATCCATGATACAAAATGCATAGCTACATACACACCATACCGACATCCAGACATACACATACTATAACCCATATTACATGCATGAACTGCAGGCAGACACCGTTCTTGTGGTATGTAATCTATATAGTCGATAAACGAACACATCGAACATACGCACACATTCACGCGTAAATGTCATCACACACACACCACCACACACACAACACACACACCACACACACACACACACACACACAACATAACCCACGCGCAGCGCGCTGCGCACGCACGCACGCACGCACGCACCGCACGCAAACAACAAATTACAAGACTGAACACCACGCGTTTCGACCTCTTTGGTCTCCTTCAGGCAAGACAACACAACACTTCAGGACAATGAAAAACGAAGAGCGCACAACAGCCACTTACCTCCTCAAACTGGGTGTCAGAAACGTAACGATTTAAAGCCTGAAATGAGATCCTGTCGCTGGTGTTTTTGTTTGGATGTTAAAAACCATAATATTTGGCTTTGTGCCACGTGGTTTTTGGTTCGCTCATGTTAAGACCACAATGTTTAGCTTTGTGCCCACGTGGTTGTGGTCGCTCGATGTTAAAACCATAATACTTGGCTTTGCACCTTCGTGGTTTTGGTCGCTCGATGTTAAAACCATATTTGGCTTTGCGCCCATGCTCAGCTGTGACGACGAGTGTACAGATTCGATGTCGGTGTCACTACAGACAAGAGGATGGTCTCAATTAGAAAGATCCCACAAATGAAATCACTGTCTCATGTTGCGTTGCAGATCATGTATTATAAGATTCGAAAGAGAAAAAGACCAAGGAAAAGGCCCTGTGGAACGCCGCTGTTCACGATTCCTCGGCGAAAGTACCTTTGGCGGAGAGAGAGAGAGAGAGAGAGAGAGCGATGAGAGAGAGAGAGAGAGAGAGAGAGAGAGGCAGACAGACAGACAGAGACGATGAGACAGACGAGGGTAGACAGTAGAGGGACAGAGGAAAGAGAGAGGACATAGACGGACGGAGACGCGCAGCGCGCGTGCGCGCGACACCACACACATATATACCCACATACACACGTTCAGACAACACAAAGAGCACACACACACGCACAGCACGCACGCACGGCACGCGACGCGCACGCACGCACGCACGCACGCACACACACACACACACACACATCACACACCACACACACACACACACACACACACACACAGACCAGAGAGACGCTAGACCACACACACAAAGACAGACAGGCAGACAGACAGACACAGCAGAATAGAGTTTTCAAATCGTTCATTTGCAAGCCTTTTACCAAATGTACACCAGTAGGGAGGGATTGGGGTGGGCACAAGGTAGGGTGTTTGATTACAAGGGAAGGGAGGGGGGATGAGGTTCAGTATGAGAGAAGAGAGAGAGGAGAGAGAGAGAGAGAGAAGTTAGAGAGATTTAGTGCAGCATGGCAGCGAAAGTACATTTTATCCGAGGCGCAGGTGACATCTTACTCCTGCTCCTGATTCAGAATGGCCTGCAGAGGTTTTCAAATATTCCGAGTCCGATAATGCAAGTGCGTGCGTGCACTGAAAATGTAAGTGTGTGGGGGGGGGGGGTGCGTGCGCGCGCGCGGCCGCGCGCAGGTAGGGTGTTTGATGTACGAAGTGAGTGGGTGGGGGGCGTGTGATTGTGGTGGTGTGTGGAGTATGAGTGAGTGAATGTGTGGAGTTGTGATGTGGCTTTGGGTCGAGAGTGATTGATGGGTGTGCATGTGTGGCATTGTGTCTTTGTGTGTGTACAAGTGCGTGTGTTGTGGTGTGTGCGTGTGTGTGTGTTGCGTGTGACATATTACTGTGGTGTGTGATATGTGTGGGTGGGCCTGTGTGTTGTGTGTGTGTGCGTGTGTGATTTGAGTCCGATAATGTGAGTGCGTGTGATGTGTGCGTGTGTGTGAATGTGTGTGTGTGTGTGGTGGGGGGGGGGGGGGGGAGAGAGAGCGACGGTGTGTGCGCGCGCCGCGCCGTGTGTGTGTGTGTGTGTGTGTGTGTGTGTGTGTGTGTGTGTTGTGTGTTGGTGAATGAATGAGTGCGTCTGTGGAGTGTGTCTGGGGGTCAGTTTGTGCGTCTGGGGTCTGTGTGTAAATGTGTGTGTTTCTGTGGTCTGCAGTGTCTGCCTACCTGCGTGTATTTGTGTGTGTGCGTGCGTGCACGTGTGGTTGTGTGGTGGGTGTGTGTGTGTGCGTGTGTTTGTGTGTGTCGGTGTGTGTGGTGTGTGTGTGTGTGTTGTGTGTTGTGTGTGTGAGAGGGCGCGCGAGGCGGAGAGTTTGTGTGTGTGTGTGCTTGTGTTGGTGTGTGTGTGTGTGGTTGTGTGATTTGGTGTGAGGGTGAGTGTGTTGTGTGTGTGTGAGTGTTGTGTGTGTGTTGTGTGGTGTGTGTGTGCGTGTGTGTGTGTGTGGTGTGTGTGTGTCAGTGTGTGTGTGTGTGTGTGTTGAGTGTGTTTGTGTGAGTGTGTGTGTGTGTGGGAATGTGTGTGCACCACTGTGTGTGTGCGCGCGAAAATGCGCGCTGTGCACGGGGTGTGCGTGTGTGTGCGTCTGTTTTGGGTGTGTGTCTTTGTGTGTCCTGTGTCTGTGTCTGTGTGTATACGAATGTGTGTGTAGATATGTTGTAGTTGTATGTGTGTGTTTGTATCCTTGTGTGTGTGTGTGTGTGTGTGGTGTGTGTGTGTTTGTGTGTGTGTGTGTGTGTGAAGAAGGATGATTTGGAGTGAGAGTGAGCAGAGAAAGAGATATTCGTGTGTGTTGTGTGTGTGTGAGTGTGGCGCGCGTGTGTGTGCGTGTGTGTGTGTGTGTGTGTGTGGGTGTGTGTGTTGTTGAATGTGTGTGGATGTGGTGTGTCTGTGTTTGTGTGTGTGTGTGTTCGTGTGTGTGTTGTGTGTGTCTGTGTGTGTGTGTGTAAATGTGTGTGTGTGTGAGTCAGTGTGTAGTCGGTGTGTGCCTGCGTCTGCCTAGCGTCATGAGTGTTTAATCTGTGTCTCTGTGCACGTTAGTGAGTGCTTGCGCTGTGTGCGCACTTCTATATATTCTTGTTTGGTGTACGTGATTGTGTGTGCAGCGCGCGCGCGCGCGCGCGTGTGTGTGTGTGTGTGTGTGTGTGTGTGTGTGTGTGTGTGTGTGTGTGTGTGTGTGTGTGTGTATCTGTGTTGTGTGTGGTGTGTGTGTGTGTGTGTGTGTGAGTGAGTGAGTGAGTGTGCTGCGTGCGTGCTCGCGCGCGTGTGTGTGTGTCTGTGTTGTGCGAGTATGTGTTAGTGTGTGTGTATGCGGAATGCGCGCGCACACGTAAGCGTGTGTGTGATATGCGTGTGTGTCTGTGTGTTTGTGTGTGTGTCTCTGTGTGTCTTGTGTCTGTGTCTGTGTGTGTATACGAATAGATAAAGATAGATGTAGATAGTTGTATGTGTGGTGTTTGTGTGTGTGTGTGCCCGTCTTTAAGACAGAATCATTACTATCGTGTGCTCCGAGGCCTTTCGTCCGCGGACACGCACTCGTCAGGGAGGCACGGCTGTCTGAGTCTGTGACCCCTGACATCAAATGGACGTACACCACAGTCATAGTTCTGTGGTGTTCTCACCAACAAGGGCTCAAAAACAAAACCCAATGGCACCCAGCTATTGTGGGTTTTTGACGATAATAAGATACCATTAATGTGATAGTCTGAGGTTCGATCACACGTCATGCAGCCCTGTTTTTTAACCATACATTTAAAACGACAAATCAGAGGGCATCAGTATTGACATGTCTGTCTCTCAAACCCAATCGTACATGTTGCAAAAGCGGGTAAAATCCAATCAGACCATTCTGTCAATCAGGCGACAAGCAAAGATCCCAGTCATAAGCCTGATTGATCGGTCATCTGCCTGGTGATTATCAGAGAAAGGGTAGCAAAGAGAGGAGGATTTGCACAGAAAATGGATAACGGAGAACGTTACCGTTCATGAGACATAGACACAGATTATACTTGTTTATGACAAGAAAAACAATCCTTTTGTGATCACTAGCAATTGAAGACAAACATCTGTGTCATTTTTTTTTTTTTTTTTTTAAATCAAGAATATTCTAAACGGAGGGAGCGGAATCAGAAATGAAGTCGATTGAATGTTCTCTGTGTTTCTCATTTCCGTTTCTGGAATAGGCATTTTCGCCATTTTGATTTCTGTACAATTTTTCGTGTATCATTTTGATTAGAATTTGTCCTTTCTCCTACACCGAATTATCATGTTTGTTTTTTGATGACATTTCTCATACAGGCAGAATGATCTGCGCGATTCCAGATAGATTTTGTTCTGTTTATATGGAGTACAGCTCATCAGCAGGTAAACAAGGCCCAGAAGCAAACGTGATGAGCACTACATGAAGTGAAAAAAAGCTGTCGATTCTAGCCCTGTGACATCCACGCCAGAGGAACTTTAATGCATACACTGGAGAAGAGTTCTTTTCAGGCCTCTTTCCTTGTTAGCGCCAGTCTCTGTATGTTCATGTGCTACGTTATGATCAGGACGGCCTTCGACGTTTGTATTACTTCATCTTTCGTGGGGAGATGAAAGGCATCAGCACCTGGTTTGAATCGTGCATGTTTTTGCATCAACCTTTCAGTCCTTCGGGCTTGTAGGATATAGGTTTTAAAGAAAGGATTTTTTGGTTGTATATTCAGGCGCGCGCACACACACACACACACACACACACACACACACACACACATACACACCGAGGGCTGTCGTATCTTGTTCTGGTTTTAATCCCAGAGTGAAGTCTGGGTCCTCTTCTTTCATTGTGCTGAACTTGTTTTCCAGCACTTGGTGCTGGTTCCTTGTGAACTGGTGTCCACTTTGCGGTATCGGTCGGCCGACTGTGGGAGTCGGTATTCTTCGCCTATCCCCCCCCCCCCCCCCCCTCACCCCTCCTAAAAAAAAGGCTTGTTTTCAGGGGTACATGTGACTGTCTTCATTGTTTGATTGGCGATGGTCCTTCCGCGTGAGGCAGCCTCAAAGAGGGAGCAGGATGGACGTCTCTTGAGTGCTGCACGAGTCCCTAAGAAGGTCCTTGCAGACTGCATGCGGCCTAGAAACCAATGTTTCAGCTCAACGCTGAGAGGGGTGCTTATCATGCCGACCCGAAAACACGGTGTCCCAGGCCACGGTAATCGCAGTCAGGCAGCGCTTCATCGCCGACTGCCCCACATCTCTAAGGGCCATTCCCTGGCAACTCAGGCTAGACCCGCCGTCGTCCTAAGGCTGGAACGTTCCCTTGGTAATCCCTGCTGCGCCATTTCGCAGAGTATATGCGTGCGCGCGTATGTGTGTGTGTGTGGGGGTGTGTGTGCGCGCCGAGCGCGCGCGTATATATATATATATATATATATATATATATGTATATATATATATATATATATAGAGATATATATATGGGGGGAGAGGGCATGAGAGAGAGAGAGAGAGAGAGAGGTCACGCGATCTATCGACGCTAATGGTGCTCTGTTATCAACAAAAGCATTAGCATTCTCTTTCTCTTATTGACTGTCTTCTTCCATGTTCCCAGCTGACCTCTGCGGCAAGTCCAGCGAGTCAGGGTAAAGTCCGCGGCCCGCCGCAGTGACTCTGCCCACCCTTCCAAAATGTCTTGGACCTCCACCAGACCGACCGCCACCAGACGCATCGGGGACAGGAACTATAGCGTGTGTAGTGGAACCTTAGGGACCAGTCACATGCGGTTTCCATCTACGTAGGGGATCTTGATTCTGTTGGTGGGAGAGGAGTTGTTAACGTCTGTTTTGTTCCTAAAGGTGGTTGACTTGCTGGGCTGGGTCTCACTGGTGGACACTGTTCTCACCAGCTTCCAGGTGAAAGGGTTCCAACCGTGTGATTGGGAAGAGTTCATCTCTTCATGATACAGGATGTGTGTCCTGTCTGTTCCAGTTTGCTGTCTGCCTTAGGGAGCTTCTCTGCCTTGTTTGTTGCCCATGATTCAATGGTGGGAGGGAGTCCGCAGCACACCCGCTTCTGACTTGGTGCTGAGGATGTGCAGTTGCTGGTTGATGTCCCTGCAGGACCTGGCCTTGACCTCGTGTCTGGTTGCTCTGAAGAAAAGACGGACGAGGTGGAGAGAGGATCGTCTACTCTGGGAAGGCCGTCTGGAAGGCCGTCTGTCGATTTCAGGGGTAACAGCGTGCATGCTTTGGCACAGTGAACAGCACGCAGGCTTTGGCACAGTGGTTCTTGAGAGTAAATTACCATGACAATAGTTGCATCACAGAGGTCTGCACACGCACGCTCGCGCGCCCACGCACGCGCGCATATACACACACGCGCACGCACGCATGCACGCACGCACGCACGCACGCACAACACGCACGCACACACGCACACACACACACACACACACACACACACACACACACACAAACCTCTTTGGAGTTCGGTTCGGGTCACCACAAAACAATTTTAGATTGTCCTCGTTTCTCAGATTGCCCCACACATCACCCCCATGTTTGCTTTTGTTTTAATTTGTTTTCACTCAGGTTTAATATTCGCATTTCTGGCACAGCTGTGTTTAGTCTTGAATACCTCCGATCGCAGAACCCCGGCAAATCATGGGTGAAGATAGGGGAGGAAAGGGGCGCGGGCGGGGCGAGTAACATATCAGCCTCATCCCACCCTACCGCCTTACAGATTTTACAGCTGGTCAAAGAAATTGAACGGTTGCAAAAAACTCTCTCTAATCTGCTTTCAGTAATGTTTCCCTTGGAAACAGATCACGTGGTTGTATTCGTATCCATTGGTTGGGTTCGGACGAGGAGAGCCGAGTAGGGGTGAGGTAGGACTTGCGGATCTTTCTCTGGAGAGTTTCAGTGAAATGCAACTGGAATGAGATTTTACTTTGTACCACAGTTCACCTTTCAAATAGAATATTAATGATTAAACTTGTTTTCTTTCTCTTACTTGTCCCAGTCCCGACATAGTAGAAGCAAGAGAAGCGCTGAATTTCGGTGTACAGTTCAAGTATCTGCCTTTGTCTTTTCTGTTACAATTGACAAGACAGGAATCTTCAAGTCAAATCATGATGTATGTAGTCCAGCCGACCATGAAGACTATTTTTAAGGCTGTAAGAAAGTTAAAAAACAAAACCTGAACTCCATGTAAGTGAAAATGCTCAGACTAAAGAACCCAAACAAGGCGTGGTACTGAATCCAAAAGACCGATTTAAATCAAAGAACATCACAAGTCACGTCCAGCAGAATTTACATGAAAAATATTGATTTCCATCCACAAAGTTTAAAATCACGTCAGCTGGCACATCTCGGAGCAAGGTGTTCATCAAATCCGCAGTTCAATGTTTGCATCTTTAATCATATACATCCAAACGCCCAGTAAAAGCGATGCCAAATGCTCGGCAGTTTACAGCACGGTATGGACCATGGAACCTCATCTGTTCTTGACGTCCATAATATTTGAATGGAAGAGGGAGGATGCCACAATGTTCAGATCTCTCTCCAGGAGAAATGTGTTCAAAGACTGCAGCCCACAAACTAGGTCCAAACTGAGAGTTCTTCAAATTCACTCACTGAAAAAGTAAATGATGGTCGATCTCTACAAAAACTACAGTGCTTTTTTGTGTGCTAAAAATGGTCAGGAACAACCCCCCCCCCCCCCCCCCCCCCCAAAAAAAAAAAAAAAAAAAACTCTCAAAACACAAAACGAAATTCAAACAGGGACCACAAATTACTGACTGTTTGTCGTTCGAAATCAGTACAGCCAGTTGTGGCTTCTTCTGTGACGTAATATACCCGCTTTTTTTTTTTAAAAAAAGTCGAATGCAGTTTATCAACGACTGAAGTAGAATCCCCGGCCCCCTTTCCCTTTTTCTGAATTCAATTGCAATATTTACTTATAACAGGCCAAGTGTTTCATGAAAAGCATTATAATATGTGGCCAGTTGTATGCATGAAAAGGCATTAACCAGAACAGAAGAAAAAAAAAGAAGAAGAAGACGTATGAACGCACGTGCTGTTTAATCCTCATACAAGCGTGGTTTGATTTATTCTTTATTCAATTCTTTTATTGATTAATGATAGGGCTATGATGATAATTGAAAGAAAAGAGATCTCGTTGTCTGAGAACAATAAATTACCTGTTTATCCTTGTTTCCACTTCCTGTAAGAAGCCGCAATACCCGATCCAATCATTCTACCCTATCCCATCTAATCCACCCGTAAGAGTAAATC
>JADBJO010000539.1:327500-337500 GCA_016801955.1 Conus betulinus | reverse complement strand
GGGGTATGTATATGATGAGTATGACGAGGGGGATGTATACGATGAGTTTGACGAGAGAGAGGGTGTTTACGACGAGTATGACGAGAAATATGTATATTATTATGATGAGTATGACGAGGGGGGTGTATATGATGAGTATGACGAGTTGGGTGTATGATGAGTATGACGAGGGGATGTATATGATAAGATGAGAAATGTATATGATAAGGGGTATGTATATAATGAGTATGACGAGGGGGGTGTATGAGATGAATCATATGCGGTGAAGAACAGTATTCTTTCATGTCAGGGTTTTTTTGTTGTGTGTGTGTGTGTGTGTGTGTGTGTGTGTGTGTGTGTGTGTGTGTGTTTCTCTTATAAATAATTTTTCTTCTTTCCTTTACATTGTATGTGGTGTTACTTGCAAGACGGGTAACACACATTTTGTACATTTTGTGATTTTTCCTGATCTGATTTGTCTCGTAGGAACTTTTCTTGAAAACTTTGAAACACAAGTGTGCAAAGTTCACAAGGCTTGTACTTCTTCTTCTTCTTTCTTCTTCTTCTCTCTCTCTCTCTCTCTCTCTCTCTCTCACTCTCTCTCTCTCTCTCTCTTTCTTTTCCTTTTTTTTTTAAATTAAAGCCCACAAATAAACTGAGTCAGCGAGGAAGACATTCAGGGGGAATAATCCGTCTTGTGCTTGAAGCTGTTTCGGTACAACTACGAGGGATTCAATGTTAAGTGTCTATTCATTATTTATACTTAATACGGACTTTTTGTTTGGAAAAATATTGTTGGACATATACTCTATACTAGGTCTGTGTAATTTTAATGGAGTATGTTATGGCGACCTTTCAGAGTTGCTTCACATACCTTACTGATTTTGGAAACAGTGTCTATGACTGTTTAAGCGAATGTGAACGTTTCTGAATTTCTTAAAGACAATTAGCACTCCGGATGTTAGAAACTATTGATTCCGATCATTCACCTATTGTTATGTACATTGAGAAACAAGGTGTGTTGGCCTAACAGTAGTAAATCAAACGTGACTGAATTTAGTGTGGAATGTTGCTGGAATAAAAAAAAATCCATCCATTTTTTTCGGAATGAACGAGTTCACGGAGATGTGCAAGACAGTCTTGCAGCTTAGATAGATTTATCGACATTGTCAGAGAAAAGCAAATGTTTCGGGGGAAAATACCAGTGATTACAAAAATAAAACAAAATGATTGTATCACCAGGAATACAGAGTCACTATGCGTACAACATGTAGACTGTAGAGAATATGTTAAAAAAAAAAGTAAAAAGGATACATCCATGTTTTACGTTGCAAGACATGAGTATAAGCGCTTAGATAAAAAGAAGGGGGAAAAGTGCAATTATTCATTATTGAACTAACTTGTGAGATCTGTCAATAGTGAGCAGTTATTTTAGGGGAGAATGCAAGAGATTAAAAAAAATCACAGCCTGTATATGATATATCCATTAATGAATGGTTTTGCGTTTCAGAAGAATATTGAATTAAAACAAATTAGTTTATAAATGCAAGAAGATTCGGAGAATATTGGACATGCTAGACTTGATACATCTTTTGTTTGAATGCTCAGTGTTGACCTCGCTCTATCAGGAGAAAGGTATAGAGATGACTAACTTTGATAATATCACTACTGTCTTATATGGTTCATATGTTGCTGAAGTTGCCATGGTTGTTTCGCAGTCACAGGTGCAAAAATTTTTTATAAAGATCAACAATGTTGTGTACCACTAGTGTATTTCACAAATGTAAATATGCATATATCAGATGTGGGTCTGAAAATACTAACGTGGATGATGAATCAAGTGTGGAGGTATTTTCTTTCCTTCTTTTTTTTCGTTTGTTTGTTTGTTTGTGTTTGTTTTGTTTTTTGTTTTAGATAAGTGTCTAATATCATCTGGTGATGAAAAAAGACATTAAACAAACCACTGAACTGAACTAGATTAGATAGAATCGTATCTCAAGAAGAGGTACTGCTGGCTATTAGCTAATAAGTGAATTTTTCAAAAGTTTTGAGACTTTGTTCTGAGTTTACTAGTGACATTAATTGTTTAGTAAATTTCTTTTTAATGATTTTATCCTTAAAGTCTTAATATGTTTGTAATTTTGCCATTGTTTAAAAAGGAAGTAGTCATCGATGCGAATGATTACATAGGTGATTGCATGTGTTGGATAAGAAGCGAACTGCTTTTGCTATTAACTTCACACTAGAAGACTGGATAAATCAGAATGACTTTAAAGGCAAACTTCGAGCAGGTTGTACAAAAGATGTTTACTTTTCTAGCCACGCTACAAAATCAGATTCTAAATTTGTTAATTTTGAAAGAAAATCAGTTTGTGGGAAGTTGTTGTGGCCTATTCTACTGAAAAAAGTGTATTAATGTAATGGGTGGTGGTGGTTGGATTGGATGATAAGGAGGAATAAGGAGGGAAGAGGGGTAGGAGATGGGGAAGAGAGCGAGTTGACACATCAACTTTCCACACCAACACCAGCTCGTTGGTTTCCTCTCTCTTTTTATTGGATCGAACCAACCATAACCAAACCACCGACCTATTAAGACATAAACAACAATAATCATAAACATGAGGTATTATATGTTAACACACACAGGAAAACGTAATCAATCAAATTAAGCCAAGATTAAAGTGCAGGATTTACAACAAACATCAACACAAAAGGCCTCCCCGTTGCGAACGGTAGGAGGTATAACATACATTTGCAATCAGTAACATTAACCATAGGCGATCCCCGTTGCGAACGGCAGGATCAACACATAATTTCATTATTATAACATTAAGGAAGGGGATCCCCATTGCGAATGGCAGGATCAACAACATGATGATTTCATTATTATAACATTAACATTGAGACTCCCCGTTGCGAACGGCAGGAGTTGCATACGGTCAAAAGCATGGATCATGATTTCATAGCGAAGAACAGTATTATAAGTGAACATACATTTAAGCACACACACTCAAAATGGAACTCCCCGTTGCGAACGGCAGGAGCAATGAACAACAAATGAAATTAATTAACATCCAATTTTTCAACAATTACATGAAAAACAAATCATATGTGTAGTGTCCACACATATGGTCAAACTCAGAAAAAAGACACATCTTGCACATTAACATGCCAACTAAAGTTATCTTTCTTTCTCAGCACACACACCTACCTCAGAACAGAGCGTGCTACACGCTATGGCTCCCACGTGTCACCTGTTAGGCCAACACCCCGGCCCAACAATGGCAGTTGCTTTTCAGCCCTTTACATTCACAAACACCTGAACCAGCGTCACAGCCTTCACCCCACTCTGCTCAGTGAAGAAATGATCTCAGAGCCAGAACGCTGAGAGTATATAGGCCTTCCACCCCATTTGAAAAAGATCTTTCGAGAAAGTCTATTGTGGTCTGCGTCTAAAGTGCCTAAGATCTGGCCTTTGTGGGCTGCTCTTCAACAAACATTCTATCCCATAGGGTCCGACAACCAACTGGGCCGACCGCCATGTAAGTGGCTGGATTTGTAGAAGTGCAGAGGAACAGACCCTTCAGACTTTGTACCTAGGGCAAAGTCCAGCATCCCACCTAAAAGATGTTTACCTAAAATCTCAAGTCCACCTCAGCTTATACTCAGTCTCCTGGACCAAACCATCCGGACCAGCCATGGTCAAAGGGAGGCTCTCAAGAGCCCCTCAGCCAAGGCGACACCAGTTACGATGTGGCTGAAGTCTAATGGCTGTCTCTCCAAAAACAGTCTGCCCAGACCACCCGTTGGCAAATTGTCTGCTGACTGACCAGCCTCTTAACTGGCATTCAGCCTACCAGCTAGGTTGCCCCTCACTGCGATTCTATCCCGCGTTTAAGGGGTTAACCACTACAACTCTCTGTCTCAAAGGCTGGGCAGAATCGTACCCTTTACATTAAGGGCCAGCTATTTTCTCCTTTAGGAAATATGTATAATGACTCAATAAGAGAATAAGGCTTGGCGTGAAACTATGAGATGTAGTGAATCGTACTCGGGGAGGAAGGGGTGGGGGGGGGTGGGGGGCAAAATAAAGGGATTTACGTAGCTTTGTACTGTCTTTACGATATATGAACTGCTTCACTTCGGCGTTTTTTGAAATGGTTCACGGTGTTAATGTTGACCTGAATGTATCGTTTGTATTGTCATTTGTTGACAGTGTCATCCTTCTTTCTATTAATATATTTGGATTACAGAGACAATTAATCTATATTCCGCTGCTTCTAGATTAGAGTCAGCAGTGAATATGGGCAAAACTTCATTTAAAGGTGGGTCCTCGCACACAATGTGAAATGGACATATGGCAATGAAAAAACCAAGATAGTCGACGCATATGAATATAGCTTTGAGTCTATTCAGATTGGAATTAAGAGTGTACATAGGCATAACCACTTTCTTGAGACACTTTGAGTAACTTTACACTGGTCATTTCCAGACGTGGTTTTACACCCATATTGAAGACATAAGTTACTCATTCGTCCTTCGTTTTCATTGTTTTGAATGCTATTTGTGTTGCTTTCAGATATTATCTCAAGAGAAAACATTGGTTTATTTGCCGATTCATTTGACCAAAGAAGACGAAATTCATTTGTTGTTTTGTTGTCCATTCCTAAAGGATCTTACAAAAACCTAATTTAGCCGAAGTATTGCAATGACCCTTGTAGTTTTAACTGAATTATCTGTTTGTCATCAAGAAATGAAAGTGCTTTCCAATCCACCATACATACACATGTAAAGGTCATAAAAGATTAGATATTGCAACGTCATAATAGGACAATATTCTGTTGTTGTTGTTGTTTTTTCCTCTGCCTTATTTATGTCTGTAACCATGTTCATTTTTCATGTTTTCTGTATGTGTACCCCTGCAGTTAGGGGTCCAGGTCAAACCGTCAAACGTTCTTAAACGCTCTCTCTCTCTCTCTCTCTCTCTCTCTCTCTCTCTCTCTCTCTCTCTCTCTCTCTCTCTCTCTGTCTCTCTCTGTCTCTCTCTCGTTTATGCTTAATCTTAAAATAAATCCCTCACTCTCTCTCTCTTTCTCTCTCCTCCCCTCAATTTAACCCTTCGCACAGCTCAGCCAGTGAATAGCCCCCTCCCCTTTCCTTATCCCCCAGCCCTCTTTTCACACTCCATCCTTTCTCTCTCCCCCACCCCCACATCCCGATCCATTCTCCTCCCTTCCCCACCCCCACCCTATCCAGCCCACTCCCTCCCAGACCCCTACACCTCTGCCCTACCTCTTGCTGTACTAACCAACCATCAGGGGAAGGGGCCGGACAGTGCTTATCTGGCCCAAGGTTTGGGAGGGACGGGTCCACGGGAGGTGCTGTGATCCCATCATGGGCGGGTATCGATTTTATTGACACTTGATGAGAGGGCAGGCGCGCGCTGTCCACTACTGAAGAAGCGGCAAGGGTGGGAGCGAGGGGGTAGGTAGGTCAGGAAGGGGGAGGAGGGGGAGGGAAGGGAAAGGCGGGTGGATGGCGTACGAAGCTGGAGGGGGTACAGGTAAAAGGGGAGGAGGAAAGTGGAGGCGAGGGAGATAAAAGGAGGAGGTAAACTGGCCGTCTACTTTTATCAAGATTCCGGGCGTTGCTCGTCGTGTGTGTGTGTGTGTGTGTGTGTGTGTGTGTGTGTGTGTGTGTGTGTGTGTGTGAGGGGGTGGGGGTGGATGGATGGGTGTGTGTTTTGTCTATTGTAAGGGGGGTTAAGGATGGGCGGGGGTAGCGGGAGAGGGGGGGGGGGGGGCAGGGAGAGTTTCCAGACAGGTCGATGTTGGGGGCGTTTTTTTTTTTTTTTTTTTCTTGAGGTTGTATTTTGTTCTTTTTTTGTATGTTTGCTTTGGATGTTTTGATTTGTGGACTTTGCGTGCGCTTTCGTATCTCTCTCTGTCTCGTGTTACTCATTCTGTCTTTCTCACTGTTTCTCTCTCTTTCTCTGGCTCACAGTCTTTGTCTGTATGTCTGTCTGTTTCTCTCTGTCGGTCGGTCTGTTTTTCTGCCTATCTGTCTGTCTGTCTGTCTGTATGTCTCCTTCTCTCTCTCTTATTCTCTCTCTCTGTCTCTGTCTCTCTCTCTCTCTCTGTCTCTCTCGATGTTTCTGCCTTTCCTTGTCTGTCTGTGGGTCAGTCTGTCTGTCTCTCTCCGTCTCTGTTTCTTTCTCTCTGTGTCTGTCTATCTCTGTGTACGTCTATCTGTATGTCTGCCTATCTGTCGGTCTGTCTGTCAGTCTGTCTCTCTTTCTCTCTCTCTCTTTCTCTCTCTTTGTGTCCGTCTCCGTCTCTGTCTGTCAATCTGTCTGTCTGTCTATATGTGTGTGTGTGTGTGTGTGTGTGTGTGTGTGTGTGTGTGTGTGTGTGTGTGTGTGTGTACGCCGCGCGTCTGTGTACAAGCGTGAGTGTGTGTGTGTGTGTGTGTGTGTGTGTGTGTGTGTGTGTGTGTGTGTGTGTGTGTGTCCCTACCTCCTTCCCTCCCCCCTCCCCTCCCTCTCTCTCTCTCTCTCTCTCTCTCTTGTTTTGTTCTGTATAGGTGTTCAAAACATAGACGAGTACAATGACTATTGAAATTTTGATTTTGCGAGGATTAACAGCTTTAGGCTTGAGGCTTGGTATACGGAAAGGGCAATGTGTGTTTCTCTCTCTCTCTCTCTCTCTCTCTCTCTCTCTCTCTCTCTCTCTCTCTCTCTCTCTCTCTCTCTCTCACTTCACACACACACACATTGACGCGCGCCCACACACACGCATGCGCAGAGAGAGAGAGAGAGAGAGAGAGAGAGAGAGAGAAAGAGAGTAAGAGTGAAAAAGAGAGAGAGCGAGACAGAGAGAGACATAGAGAGAGAAAGAATGAAAGAGAGAGAGAGATGCTTACACACATGTGTATAGACAGATGAATGGGCAGACAGATAGACAGACAGATACGCACATACTCATGGGTGCAGCACGAAGGGATCCGTTAAATACATATGATAAAGGGAATGCAATAGTCAGTCCCAATACCACTGACGCTTGAAACATTAGGATCTCGCAAAGGCGTAGTGAAATGATGATGATAGAACACAGTAGATTTTGCATGCCCTATTCGACTGCGATTTGTTTTCGCATTACTCATTTATATGCAAATTAATTGTTTAAAACGTGTTGCTCCGGTGTATTTGTTTATGTTAAAACAGTCGTCGAATCGCGTCACTTTTAAGGATGTGTTGGTTTTGATTGTTTCTATGTGTACAGATGTCTCTGTGTTCGTTTCTTTCTTTTTCTTTTCTTTTTTTTTTTTTTTTTTTTCTGTCTTCTTCTTTTTTTTGTTTTTCTTTTGTCTGTTTGTCTGTCTCTGTGTCTGTCTGTCTGTCCGTCTGTCTGTCTGTCTCTGTCTCTTTCTGCCTTTTTGTATGCCTGTCTGCCTATCTTTCGTTCTAACTTTCTTTTTTCTCTCGTTATAACTTCAAAAAGAGGTGAAATAACGACAAACGACTAAATCGCTACTTATAAGACGTTATTCAGTCTTTCCACAAATGACCAAAAACTACTTTAGGGGTACACATAACAGTGAACGTGTCTATGAACCTTTGAGGGACAGCGGACTATGCGCACAACCCCAGCAAAGTGCACTGAGGAGAAAAAACAAACAAACAAACAAACGAACAAATAAACAAACGAACAAATAAACAAACACTGTGTAACGAATGTAATCCCCGAACGTGTCTGCTCATTATCGTTCCCCGTGCACCTGCACCGGTTTCCATCGATTGACCTCCTTATAAAATGAGTCGGGGAGACCGGAGAGAGAGAGAGAGAGAGAGAGAGAGAGAGAGAGAGAGAGAGCGTTTGGGACAGGATGGAAAACACACACACACACACACACACACACACACACACACACACACACACACACACACACACACACACACACACACAGGCAGATAAAACAGACAGACGTACAGAGATAAAAGAGAGACAGATACAAAGAAGGGGCGGAGTGGGGGGGAGTGAGTGAGTGAGAAAAAAAAAGGGGATGAGGGGAGAGAGAGACAGACAGACAAACAGACAGAGACAAAGGGAGAGACGGAAACAGAGAAAGGGCGGGCGGAGGGAGAGAAGAGAGAGAGAGAGAGAGAGAGAGAGAGAGAAGGAGGGGCGGTGGAAAAGAGAGGAAGGGAGAGAAACGCGAGGGGAGGGGGCGGGGGATGTAGGTGTGTGGAGGAGGGGAGACATTTGGATATCCATCCATATCACTCTAACATATCAAACGCAATCCAGCACTCGATCCCATTGCTCTTGATAGCTAAATCCCTTCCTTGTATTCTAATCATTATAATCATTATAAATGATGGTGTAATTCTGCATTCTTCCTGATACCATTTGGCTTTCTTTAAAATTACTCTTTTTTATTGTTGTTTTATTCATTACATTCTTGAATTTAAAGATTGCCGAACTACCTTGTATGAATGCGTTTCTTTTTCAATGTTCGGATCTTTTTCTTAATATACATATATATATTTTTTTTTGTTTGTTTGTTTTGTTTTCGTTTTTGTGTGTTTGTGTTATTTGGTTTGGTTGCTTGTTTGCTTACTTGTCGAAAAGAGGCTGAGAAATGGCAAACCACCAGAGAGGGCTTACACGCGGTTTGCTCAGTCATTGCCCTAATTGAACATTACATACACATAACAGTAAACGTGTCTCTGAGCATTGGAGCGACAGCCCGTCATGTGCAGAGGCCCAAAAAGAGCACTGGGGGGGGGGGGGGGGGGGGGGGGGACACAAACACGCAAACAAACAAACAAACCAAACAGAATGAAATGAATGTAATCCCTAAACGTGCCCGTTCGTTATCACCCCCTGTGCACCCGCCCCGCTTTTCATTGAACGACCTCATTACAAATAGAGTCGGCCAGGAAGGGGGATCACTTCGGTGGCACCCCGTACCAAAAGGGAGGTAAATCATCCCAGAGGCATCTCTGCGACATCTTCCGAGACAGATAATAACATTGAGCGGGGAACGAGAGAGCCAAGGGACTTGGAGGAGGAGGAGGAGGAGGAGGAGGAGGGAGAGAGGAGAGAGAGAGAGAGAGAGAGAGAGAGAGAGAGAGAGGAGAGAGGAGAGAGGATGGGACGAGAGGGAAGGAGTTTGAGGGAGGGAGGGACGAGAGGAGAGATGACAAGGAAACCCGAAGACTGGGTCCCTAAAGTTAAGTCTTGTCCTCAAGTGGATGAGCTTGCGTCACTGCTGGTGCCAACGTAAATCCAGAAGGATCTGATCTTTTCGCTGCCCTTTTTACTGCATTGTCGTTCAGCTGGCATCGGTGCGTGTGGTACATACATCAACACCTCATACACACACACACACACACACACGCACACACACACACGCACACGCACACACGCACACACGCACACACACACACACACACACACACACACACACACACACACACACACTTCATCCGGAATGGTTGTCTCCTTCTGCTGTACCGACTGACACGGGCGTAAGCGTTAAACCTAAATAAAATCAATTCAGTTAAATGGATAAGAGCGTTTTTCAATCGGTTTTCACGGATTAGTTAGTGAGTCGATCAGTCAGTCTCTTAATTGCTTGGTTAGATAATTGGTTACTTAGTCAGTTAATCAGTCAGTTAATGAGTCAATTTAGGAACTTTGTGGAAAGAGTGAAGGTTTCTGTATAGCCAGTAGAGGATTGAGAATCTGGCTTCCTAGTTATGAGCACAGAGTGATACTATGGGCGTATTCACCATCTGCTCTTGCGGCGTAGTTGTTAGGCTCAAAATGTATCCCAGCCCCTGTGTAAAGAACTACTCTTCTTCTTCTTCTTCTTCTTCTTCTTCTTCTTCTTCTTCTTCTTCTTCTTCTCTCTCTCTCTCTCTCTCTCTCTGTGATGATTTTACCCAGTCAAAGATGTATAGCGTACAGAATCCGTATCTTCGACTTTTTGTCATTCCGCACATTAAAGGCATTCA
>JADBJO010000539.1:312500-322500 GCA_016801955.1 Conus betulinus | reverse complement strand
CACGTTGAGGAAGACTGGATGGGGTGTATCTGACTATGGTAGACCCTCTGATGGGGGGGGGGGGGGGGGGGGCACGGAGGGTTCTGCCACAAGTCGGACACCAGTGGTCTGTCAGGACACAGTGGTCTGTAGGCACTGAACATCAGGCGAGATGACCCTGGACTTGCAAAGCTTGATCCCCTCTGGACCTCTGCTATCCTGTACCGCTCATGAGAAGCAGCTCCTCGGCTGATGTAACTTCACCAGGCTGGGCGGTCTGGAACCACTGTTTCCCTAGTGTCTGTGTCAATGTCAGAGCTCTTCAGTGAGACCTTGAGCGTGTTCCTGAAGTGCTCTTTCTGATCACCACGCACTTCGTTCGTTGGTCGCAGCGTACATACGACACTCTGGCTTAAGGGATGTTGTGATGGTGATCAATCATCTTTATAAGTGCTTCTCTAGCTAGCGCTTTGCAGTCCGATCGTACTTGGGTACAATGATGTCCTACCCCGCCTGTGCAGGTTACACACCACAGTTCTGAACATGCACCTAATCGCTGCGTCGTCCATAGATGCGTTTCGATGCACAGTATTGCCTGAACATGAAACCAGAAGGAAAGCAAATAACAGTATTTAGAGAGTGAACCCTTCCCCGCAGCCATCTAGTCGTTTCATATACTTCGAAGGATTCCTGTCCACGAAGTCGCCCTAAATCTGTCATACACGAACCATCCTTCAGGCCTTAAAACTCGCCCTGACCCCTATCTTGGCACCAGCTTGGTTTACACCCTTTAGAGAGAGAGAGAGAGAGAGATAGAAGACTTCGAGAGAGAAGAAAGGAGGCGAGAGTGCGTGAGAGAGAGAGGAGAGAGGAGAGAGAGGAGAGAGAGAGATTTTAGAGATTTTATGAAGTGGCATGTGAGATAGATGTTTTACGATTCTCATTTGTCAACCGTCGCGTTTAGTTGACAGGTGGGGGAAAAAAAAAGAAGTGTGGGCAAAAATGTGAGGGAATCTGTGTGTGTGTGTGTGTGGCATGTGTGTGTGTGTGTGTGTGTGTGTGTGTGTGTGTGTGTGTGTGTGTGCGCGCGCGTGCGCGCGAGCGCGGACGCGTGCGCGTGCGTGTGTGCGCGCGCGCATGCGTGCGTGAGTGCGTGCGCATGTGTTTGCTTTTCTTCTTGTGCGTGGGAGCATGCTCTCTGTCTCTGTCTCTGTCTGTCTGTCTGTCTGTCTGTCTGTCTGTCTGTCTCTCTCTCTCTCTCTCTCTCTCTCTCTCTCTCTCTCTCTCTCTCTCTCCCCCAGGCGGGCGTGCATGGGCGCATATGTATGCGTTTCTATTTCACGTGCGCGAGCGGATGTGTGTGCGTTTGTCTCTGTCTGTCTATCAGTTTGTGTGTGTGTGTGTGTGTGTGTGTGTGTGTTGTGTGTGTGTGTGTGTGTGTGTGTGTGTGTGTGTGTGTGTGTGAATGGGGTGATTGCAAGATCGCCCCGTATATCTTTATCTATCCTTCTGTCTGTCTAGCTACCTACCTACCTCTCTGTCTGTCTGTCTGTCAGTCTGTCTGTCTGTCTGTCTGTCTGTCTGTCTGTCTGTCTGTCTCTCTCTCTCTCTCTCTCTCTCTCTCTTTTTACCAACTCTATACCATTTTGATTGTTTCCATATTGACCATATTTTGGGTATATCATAATTGTTTTTCTTTCTTTCGTTTCTTTTTTTTTCTTGTTTTCTATTTATGTAAGATGGAGAGAGGGGGGAGGGGCGCTTACAACAGCAGGAGAATGGAGGAGGTTGAGCATTGAGGGTTGGGGTTAACTCTGTATTGTATTGTGTTATATTTTATTATACCGCTGTGCAAATGTGTTTGTGATATATTGTACTGTTTTGTATTACATCGCGTCATATTGTATTGTACTGCATTCTCAAATGTTCCGCTGTTGGTAGATCAGACTTGAGTGACATCGCTTTTTTTTTTTTTTAAACCTTCTCCGAGGTCATGTTTTCAGTCGCGTCCGCTGGTCAAAGATGTGTCAAAATTGCTAAATCGATTTTAAACGAAGCTTAATAGGAAGATGGAAAGTTATCCGATGACCAGTTTGTCAAATTTTGGTGCTGATTAGTAGAACAGATTCGGATCAAAGAATAGTCCAAGATTTATTATCCTTTTATTTCTTTTTCCGTCTTGAGAATAAATGCTATGAGGCTACTGTTCACGTATCTATGAAGTAATGTACTTCTCTAGAATATTCAAGCTTTCTAGTGATAACAACGTTGACATTTTGTACTTTCTATACCCTATGACAAAATAATTACATGGGAAGTATCACTTTAAGTCCATACCAGCTGTACTTTTCCCCCCAGAGGGGGGAAACAAAAATTCTGTTTTTTTCATTCCAGACGAAAGGTCGAGAGAGTACGGAGAAAATGAAAGCTCACTTGCTAATCGCCTTTTGACCATTATGTTATAGTAAGCACTTTCTTTTTTAAAACTCACAGTTTAGTGCGATCACGATCAAAGAGCAGTGCCAGAATCCGTTCGAACTTGACGGAGGTCTGTGATCTCCCGGGGCCCTTTTAGTTTTGTTATTTCTGTCACTTGTTTATTCATTCATCTACTTATTCATTCATGTATTTGTTCATTTGTTGTTTGATTTGGAGTGGCAACAACAAACAGGCATAAACATCAAGAACATCAACAGTAACTCCAGCAACGCGAGCAGCATCAGAAGTAGACGCGGAATTAACGGCAGCGCTGCAACAGCAGCAGCAGCCGCAGAAGTAATAGGAGTTGTAGTGGCTGCATCAATCGCAATAAATGGTCATATTAGTGTTAAGACAGCAGTAACATTACCAAAGTCATCACGACCAGACGCAGTGGCAGCAATCATTGTGATGGTAGTAATAGCAGAAGTATCAGAAGCAGCAGAAGTAGTAGTGGTAACAGCAGCAGAAGTAGTAGTAGTCATAATCGTGGTAAATGAGGCGATAGCGGTAGAAGCGGTTGTAGCTCTAGTACATGCAGCAGTAGCAGCAGACATAGTGGTACTAGCAGCAGCAGCAGCAGTAGTAGTAGTAGTAGTAGTAGTAGTAGTAGTAGTAGTAGCGGCAGCAGCAGCAGCAGCAACTGCATAATTGAGTAGGCCTATAGTAGTAGTCGTGGCAATAGCAATAGAAGCAGCAGCAATAGTAATAAGTAGTAGTAATAGTCGATGTCGTTGCAGTTACTATTGATGCAAGAGCTTCTTAACGTACAGAGATGAAAAAGAAAACAAAATGGCGGTTCAGAGAGGGGTACCGTTCATGTTTCATGATGATCAAGCCGAAACTCTCCCACCATCACTCCCTCCCTCCCTCCCTCTCTCAGAAGGATGTTATCACCACTGCTGTACTGCAGATACTACTACTACTATTACCACCACCACCACCACCACCCCCACCACCCACCACCACCACCACTACACCACTACCAACACCACCACTACTACTACTACTACTACTACTTTGATTACTTGTTCTACTGTGAAAACGTTTTTTTTCTTTTCCAGTTGGTGCTACATTTCTTCTTACTGTCCTTTACACCATCAGTTTTGCCTACCCTTCTTTTAAAGGGAATGAACGTGTACACAATGAATATTAGACACCTCTCTCTCTCTCTCTCTCTCTCTCTCTCTCTCTCTCTCTCTCTCTCCCTCTCTCTCTCTCTCTCTCTCTCTCTCTGTGTGTGTGTGTGTGTGTGTGTGTGTGTGTGTGTGTGTGTGTGTGTGTGTGTGTGTGTGAATCTGTATCTGTGTGTACGTTGTCCTTCATAAACAAGAGGAACCGCTATAACACACACACACGCGCGCACGCGCATGCACGCACACACGACGTACGGGACGCACGCACACACACACACACACACACACACACACACACACACACACACACACACACACACACACACACACACATACACGCGCGCGCGCGCGAGCGTTCACTTAGAGACACAAAAAGACACGCGGCAGGGGTGGGTGGGGATGAAGGGTTGGAAGAGAGACAGAGGCGGTCTCTGGGGAGTGGGGGGGGGGGGGGGGGGGGGGGGGGGGGGGGCAACGGGGGGGGGGGGGCAAGGGGAGGGGGGGGGGGGGACCAGGGGAGGACAATGCAGCATAAAACAGGGGGTGTGGTGGGGTGCAAGACTTGCCGTAGATCACTGTACGAAGGGCGCCACTGTCCCTTTTGTTGCCACCCCTAGTCTGCCCTTCATGCCTCTCTCAGTCTATCTTTTCATCTTTCTTTCTTCCTTCTTTCTCTTCTCTTTCTCTCTAGCTTTTGTGCTCAGCATTTGTTTTTATATTCCTGTTTTTCCCCCATTTTTTTTTTGCCTTTTAATTGCTGTCTTTTTTTCTCCTCTGTTTCTCTCAACCCCCCTCTCCCCCCCCCCCCCCCCGCCCCCACCCCCACCTTTTTTTTTTTCCCCTTTTTCGTTTTTTTTTTTTTCTTTCTATTTCTCTTCTTTCCTTCGTCTTTTCATTGTTCCCTATATTTTTTGCTATTCCATATTTGTTTGTTTGCCTCTTTGTTTCTTTCTTTGTTCGTTTCTTTTCTTTTCTTTCGTTCTTTCTTTCTGTCTTCTTTCACTATTTTACCTTCTTTTCTTCTTCTCCTTGTTTTCTCTTTCTTCCTTCCTTTCATCTTTCTCCCCTCTATTATTGTTTCTTTTTCTCTCTAGTGCTTTCTTTAGTCACTTCTTTCGTCTTTTCCGTTTTTCTTTTTTTTTTCCATGTTCCTTTTTTTTTTTTTTTTTTTTTGCTTTTGTTCCTTCTATCGTTCTTTCGTGTTATCCTTCTCTTTATTTCCTGTCGTGGACTATTTTTTCTTGTTTTTTCTTCTGTCCTTTATTACATTATGTACTCATGTACCCTTTCCCCTTTCTTTCTTTTGTCCTTTCTTACATTCTCTTTACATATTTATCACGTTTTCTTTCTCGTTTTGCGGTAATTAGTTTGTTTTTCTCTCACTCGTTTTTTCTCGTTTATTTGTTTGTTTGTTTTTTCTTTGATTCTCTCTTTCATTCTGTTTTTTACAGTCCTTTTCTTCCTTGATTTTATTTATGTGTTTCCTCTGCCTGTTTGTTTCTTTTTTTCTTTCTTCCTGTTATCGTCTTTGTTGCAACCTGTTTTTCTTTCCTTTCCATTTCTTCTCTTTTTTAACATCCACCTCCATCCCCTACCCCCTTCTTTTTTCCCATGTTTGTTTGTTCTTTTCTTTCGTTCTTCATTTTTTCTCTTCTTTTTTCGATCATTCTGTGTGTGTGTGTGTGTGTGTGGTGTGTGTTGCACGCACACACGTGCGCGCGCACACACACACACACACACACACACACACACACACACACACACACACACACACACACACCACAATCACTCACTCACTCACTCACACGCACACGCACGCACGCACGCACACACAAACACGCACCTCCACCTGCGTATGTATGTACGTAAACATATGCATCTCTCTCTCTCTCTCTCTCTCCTCTCTCTCTCTCTCTCTCTCTCTCTCTCTCTCTCTCTCTCTCTCTCTCTCTCATAGATCAAAAGCAGTGTCTCGTCTCTCTCACAGTTGATTTGGCAGCTGTAAATGATATTCCCCTTCTCGGCCCCACTGCCTGTCTACAGCGTGGCTATGATTTACACCGCACACGCACACACAAGGCCAGGGCTCGGGGCAAATATAGCATGTCCGCGCATCCATAAATTCGCCCGTTTTTAGCAAATTATCCCTCGCAAGAACAAATGTTTGATTTTATCCGGATTCCCCTTCTTCCCCCTCCCCGTCCTCCTCCTACTGCTCCTCCCTTCCTCCAGCGCCTCTGATTTACGATCTGACAGCGGTTCGACCGATCTGTCTGTCACGTGGTTTAATCTGGATTCAAAATTCGCTGGGGCTTGGGCTGGGGCAGTGAAGGCATTGGGGGGGGGGGGAGAGAGAGAGAGAGAGAGAGAGAGAGAGAGAGAGAGAGAGAGAGAGAGAGAGAGAGGGGAGTTGTCATAAATCGTTCGTTCTTTTTGTGTGAACAGTATCAGCAAAAACATTTGCTTTTCTTTCGTGTTTTCCTCCAACCTTCTCTACCTTCGGCGGGCAAGAAAAAGTAAAATCGGAGCATCGCAGAAAATATAAATAATGACTGAAGATGATGGCATCGAAGATGGCGTATAATAAAACACGGTATGGGTAAATCGTCCGTATCGGCAAATTCACAGGGGGCTGCCGTTGGACGGACGTCACCGCCTTCTACGGTGGGAAAGACAGCTCACGATGGCTCTGCGACTCAGCAATTGCTGTCGTCATTGAGGGGCTTGGGAGACGCTGTCTTGTGTGTGTTAGATCAGCACAGTCATCTCGGAACACCACCGACGTGACTCGGCCGCAGTGCAGTGTCTCCTCTGGTGGGTTGCCGGGTGGAGACTTGATATCGATTACGGCCTCTGGGCTGCGACTGAACCCGCGCTGGGTGTGGTTGTGTATTAGAGAGCCATGCCATGGAAAAACATCTTCGACATTTTAATTCGGTAACGTCCCGGTGACGGTTCAAAGATGCATCTCCTGAAACGTTTTGTTATTGTTGAAGCTCCTCCATGCGCCGTCCTTCCTTAATAATCCCCACACTGTGTCATGTTGATTGGGATATCACACCATTTGTTCAGTCACACTGTGCTTGTTATTGTGCATTGTTATTTGAAAACAATGCCTTTCAGGAGTGCCACAGGGTTAACTATACGTCTTCCTTTCGTTTCGTTTTTTTCCCTCTCTCCATAAATGGCCTTTTATCAGTTCAAAATGAAGTTTGTAGTAAACGTTCTGGTATACCTGTTTGCAACACTCTGATACATATGTATTGAAAACTATTTACTTGCAAGTACCAAGTCGACAACCACTCACTACTCATTCACTCATAATTATTGGAACACTCACTGAAACGCTGTTTCTTCTCCTTCTTCTCTTCTCCTTCTTCTGCTTCGTACTCCTCCTCGCCGTCGTCGACGTCGTCGTCCTAGTCCTCCTTCTCCTACTTCTTCTTCTTTGTCGTCGTCGTCGCCGCCACCGCCACTGTCGTCGTCGTCGTCGTCGTCACTTTCTTTCTTTCTGTCTTATCTTTTCTTTTATTTCTTTTCTATCTTTCTTTCTATCTTTTATCTCTCTTTCGCTCTTTCTTTTTCTTCTTTCGTTTTTTTGTTTTTTTTCATTTTTTTTATTTTTTGTTGTTTGTTTGTTTGTTGTTTGTTTTGTTTCGTTGCTTTTTCTTTGCTTTCGGCTTTCTTTCAAACACTACGACTCCATCACCTCAGTACCCCGACTTGTCGAAATATGACCTAAGACACCACACACCTCCCTCTCTCCCATTCCCGCTCTTCATCTCACCTCGCCCCCTACCCCTCTCCTTCAAAACTACTCCAAGGAAAAAAAAAAAAAAAGCACAACCCCGTAACACTACCACCCTTCAGCCCTCTGTCCCACACCGCCTTTCCGTTCCAACCCCACTCGCTCTCCTACCACCCCCGTCCCTCCTCCTACCCTCCTTCCTCCGTCCTCCCCCCCCCCCCCCCCACTCCGCTACCCGCAAGTCCCCCCCGAGATGGCTTCCTACCGGCCCCCGGGCCGTGATTAGGTATCCAAAAGGAGCAGTTGAGGAGACGGTGGGAGAAATCCAGGTGGGCCGGGCTGATCACCCCTTTCCCGCCACGGTGTCATTCAACAACTCCACCCTCGCGTAGGGCCATTTTCACCTCCATTACACTGCCGTGCGGACCACCACCGAGGAGACGTGTCAGAAAAGAAAGGGCAGGTTGTTCACGTACAAAAACGGGCCATTTTCACCAGGAGACTGAGAGAGAGAGCGTACAACAGAGAGAGAGAGAGAGAGAGAGAGAGAGAGAGAGAGAAAGGAGAGACGGAGAGACAGAGAGACAGACAGACAGAGAGACAGACAGACAGACGGACTGACAGAGAGAGAGAGAGGAGAGAGAGAGAGACGGACAGACAGAGAGAGAGAGACAGACAGACGGACTGAGAGAGAGAGAGAGAGAGAGAGAGAGAGGAAGACAGACAGACAGACAGACAGAGAGAGAGACCTGGACGGGAAGAAGGGGAGGATGGGGTCGTCACAACAGTCAAAAAGAGGGAATGGGGAGTTGGACGGAAAAATGGAGATGTGAGTGGGATGGTTAGAGATGCAGGCACACACACACACACACACGCGCGCGCGCGCGCGCGCAATCACACACGCACGCACAGGTACGCAAGCACACACACATGCACGCACGCACAGGCACGCACGCACACACACACGTGCGCACGCACGCACACACACACACACACACACACACACACACACACACACACACACACACGCACACACACACGCACACACAGGCACGCAAGCACGCACACACACACACACACATGCACATACAGACACACACACGAGTGTGTGTGTGTGTGTGTGTGTGTGGTGTGTGTGTGTGTGTGTGGTGTGTGTGTGTGTGTGAAATTCACAAACAGGTAGACAGATGAAGACAAAGTACCAGTGATGTGGTCAGGAAAAGTAGCGGGAGAGGAGATTTAGAGGAGAACCGGGAGAGAGAGAGAGAGACCGACGGATAATAAGAAAACAAACAGAACAGAAAGAAAGAGAGGGGAGAGTAGTAATACCTGTGGAAATACAGAGAGAGGGAGAGAGGAGGAAGAAACAAAAACAAAGAAAAAGAAAGAAAGGGGTTGTAATGAGGGCACGCATAGAGAGGAGGAGGAGGAGGAGGAGGAGGATCTTGAAATCGGATTATTTTAACTATATGCGAGCCTGCATAAATTCTCTCGTCTCTCTCTCTCTCTCTCTCTCTCTCTCTCTCTCTCTCTCTCTCTCTCTCTCTCTCTCTCTCTCTCTCCCGTGTCTTCACTCCTCCCGCCCTCCCCTATCTCTCACCATCTCGCTTTCCTTCCCTCCGTGCATTCTTCCTCATCCCATTCCCTCTCTGTCTCTCTGTCTCTATCTGTCTGTCGTCTCTCTGTCTGTCTGTCTCTCTCTCTCTCTCTCTCTCTCTCTCTCTCTCTCTCTCTCTCTCTCTCTCTGCGTCTGCGCACGCAAACTCAATAGCACTCCGTCAGTGAACCTGACCATGATCACGTACAGACCCTCCCAGGATTTCTGACGTGAAGGGAACTAACTCTCAAAGTCCTCCCATATGAGTGACATGGCTGCGGTCCTTCAGAAGATGCGATCCACCTGCCAGATAATGATCTTCATTGCTCCCTCACTGATAAGCATGGGAGATCACTCCAGAGATCTGAAGCCTCTGGCAGATGTGTGTTTGTTTGTTGGTTTGTTGGTTGGTTTTTCCCTGGCAGCTCTCATTGATAAACGCGTGACGTTTGACAAAAGTGCCAAACGTCTGATGTTTTTTTGGGCTGGCACGGGTTGGGGGAGGAAGGAGGTGGGGAAGGGATGGGGCGAGAGGGCAAGAAGGAGTGAGCCTGAATCAAGTGTGCCTGTCCCTCCTGTCCCTCCCTCCTCCACCTCCCCTCCTCTCCTCTTTTCGGTCCTCTGCCTCTCCAGATCCATTCCGACAACAACAAAATCTGAGAGTGTGTCAAAGAGGGGGAGGTGAGGGAGAAGGATCGAGAGACAGACAAGCAGAGACAGACCGACAGACAGAGGGAGGGAGAGAGGAAGGCAGACAGAAAACATGAGAAGGTGGAAGGGCAGAGCAGAGAAGCAATGAAGGAGAGAGAGAGAGAGAGAGAGAGAGAGAGAGAGAGTTCTTCAAGCATGCTTGCATTGTTAATAAGACCAACAACTGTAATACTGATAATGATGAAAATGTTTTGTTTACAGAGGGAAAGTCCAAATCAGAATCCACTCTAACGTGGCCCAAGTATCGCCAGTCCTTTCAAAACTCAGAAACCATCCGCAGCAACAACATCATCTCTCTCAATTGAAAGTGAGAACAAATGCCCACTCTGGTGACATCAGTCTGTCTGTATG
>JADBJO010000539.1:285000-290000 GCA_016801955.1 Conus betulinus | reverse complement strand
AAACATTGACTCTTGCACACTGAAAAGGTGACGTAAACCCTTATACCCCTAACTGTGAACAAACCCTGACCTAATCAAACCCTAACCCCAGTCAAATCCAAACATTGACTCTTGCACACTGAAAAGGTGACGTAAACATAGGAAGACACAGATACGGTAGATCACAAGTCATAATTAGGATTATGCTCTGAATAATTACATATAATTCAGAAAGAAAGGGACTAGTTACCGCTACAGATACAGTCAAACAGATTACAGGACAAAACACAATGCATTTCGACCTGTTGGGTTTTCTTTAGGCAAAAACAAACAGCATTTAGGACAATGAAAACGAAGAACAGGAAACCAATTATCTTCTCATATTCGGCGCAAAATGTCTCTTGGATGGCTGTTTTGAAACTAATTATACATAATCCATGTAAGCGTTTTGAGGCCTTGCATAAGTTTGAGCCAGTGTTTGATATTTACTGATAATTAATCAAAAGAACAAACCCCCCCCCCCCCCCCCTCCCCAATTATTTCACTTTTTTTTTTTTAATTTCCACCGATGACATCATTCACAATCTTCAAATAGATGACATGTCCCCTTAGCTGACGTCATATTTCAGGCCCTCTCACTCACCCATGACCCTGTCTTTGCGCCAGATGGTTCCCCCAAATAGTCCCATGCCTTTCACTTTTATCGGTCTGTTTGGAACCACCTGGCATGTACCTTGATGGGCGTATGAGGGAAAAAAAGGGGGGGTAAACCATCTTTCAGACATAATAAGAATTTTCAAAACAATCTGATTGTGCCTGTCTATAGATATTCGACTCTTTAAGCAAGGCCTTGGCGGGTTAATTTTAGTGTGTGCCTGATAAGCAGAACCCTACTTGAACCGAAAAGGTGCTATAAAGACACAGTGACACAAAGACTCGGTGATGTATAGACACTGTGTGTGACGTACATAGTTGACCTGACCCCTTCCCCACCCTTACCGAGCATAGAAACGTCTTCTAATTGAAAGAATGGCCGTAGGACTGTTCACTGTCACAGGGTGAACGTGTGAGAGCGAAGAATTGTGATCCGCCAGATTTTGCGGCATTCAGTAGGGTCAGAGGTTTTAACAGAGGACGGTCATGGAAGCCATGCAGTGCGAGAGATTGTCGTGAACTCCGAATACACGGTGCCTATGGTAAGGTTGTAAAACCGAACTCCTGTCTTGATTCAAAGCGTGATTCATAATTACGTCATATTTCTGTTGACTGGTTTGGGTTGTTATCATGTTGATGTCAGTAATGATCAGCAACCAAGAGGGGTGCTCAGAATGAGTCTGCTCAGAATTGAGCAACCAAGAGGGGTGCTCAGAATGAGTCTGCTCAGAATTGAGCAACCAGAGGGGTGCTCAGAATGAGTCTGCTCAGAACTGAGCAACCAAGAGGGGTGCTCAGAATGAGTCTGCTCAGAACTGAGCAACCAAGAGGGATGCTCAGAATGAGTCTGCTCAGAATTGAGCAAACAAGAAGGGTGCTCAGAATGAGTCTGCTCAGAATTGAGCAACCAAGACGGGTGTTCAGAATGAGTCTGCTCAGAATTGAGCAACCAAGAGGGGTGCTCAGGATGAGTCTGCGCAGAATTGGATTACTTGCAAATACGTCCTAAATTACAGCACAACTGTCTCTGCTCAGTTGATACATGCTTCCTGGTTACTTCACAGTAACCTTTGCACATGCACTCGTACTCAATTCAGCACTCATGAATCAATCTCCAGCTGTAGAGCTGCGACTCAGATAGTCGGCTCCGACATAGTCTTTGGTATTACTCGGACGGTGAAGTTGTAGTCTTGGATGGTCTTGGAGTGGTATCGCACCATCTCATCAAACGTCCATTTCTGGTCCTCTTCTTCAGGTATTGGAGCTTTTGATGGTCTGTTCCGATGACGAATCGGGTTCCATAAAGATACGGTTCAAATTTCTTTATGGCTCAAGCTACTGCCAGGCACTCTTTCTCAATTGTGGCATAGTTCCTCTCAGGCTTGTTCAGTTTCTTACCGGTGTATGCCACTGGCTGGAGCATTTCCTCATGTTGTTGAAGTAACACTGCTCCAAATCGTAGATCTGACGCATCTCTGTGCGCACAACGTAGGGCTCTTCTTTGTCAGGCAGACGGATGATTGGCGAACTGGTGAGTTTGCCTTTGAGAATTTGTATGGCTTCCTCGCACGCATCTGTCTACACTAACTTGTCTGGTTAATTTTTTTTTCTTAGTGAGATCAGTCAGAGGTGCTGCTATCACTGCGAAGTTTGAGATGTATTCTTAGTAACCTACGTAGTGCATATACAATGACTTCACACACGTTTGTGACGAAGAATTATGAATAGACTAAATGATAGCAGGTTTACGCGACAACACACACACACACACACACACACACACACACACACACACACACACACACACACACACACACACACACACACACAGAGACAGACAGACAGGCAGAGAGAGAGAGAGAGCGAGAGAGACGTGAGCACGCCCACGCACACACCACCACATTGTCACGACCATCATTCTGTATTTTTACTTACACTCACACCTGGCCTGCACACACTGGCATCCCCCCCCCCCCCCCCCCCCCCGCTTTATTTCCCCTATCATCCTCCCCTCCCCTCCATCTTCCCCCTCCTTCTTTCATCCTTGTAGAATTTCTCTATTCATTCAGTCATCTTGTCAGTCATATTCAACTCCTTAAAGTGTTGATGTGTTCTTTAATGGGTAAGTTGTATTACTACAAACAAATTTCACTCTAACTTTCCGTCGAACAAAATGAAAAGCGTGTTTTTCAGACAGATAAATAGGCAGATAGACATGGAGGCGTGCGTGCGTGCATGCGTGCGTGCAGGCTGCGTGCGTGCGTGCGTGCGTGCGTGCGTGGGTGCGTGCGTGCGTGCGTGTGTGTGTGTGTGTGTGTGTGTGTGTGTGTGTGTGTGTGTGTGTGTGTGTGTGTGTGTGTGTGTGTGTGTGTGTAGACTGACAGAGATCGATCTATCAATAGACCGTTTTGTCCATTTGCCGTCACTAAACACCGTGTGCTTTTATGTCATCCCCCTATTTTCACCACTTACATACTTACCGACTCTTCTTAGTTTATTTCTTACTGCCAGCGTTAAGATCTACTCATCCAAGACAGATAACTCCCACCACACTTCTTGTTCACGTGATTGAGGACACTAGCAAGGCACAGCAGTCCGTCACAAGTCTGTCGTTGCCAAGGCGATACCCGAGGGCACTTTCAGTACAAATAGTTCCCCCTTCACTGGAAGTTCTCTGCTAGTAGCTGCCTCTTTTCTACTACTCTTTCTGAGTTGTTTTGTTTCGTTTCCGTTTTTGTTGTTGTTGGGATGGTGGTTTTGCTTCCGCCGCGCGCGCGCGCGCGCGCGCGCATGTGTATGTGTGTGTGTAAGTGTGTGTGTGTGTGTGTATGTATGCGTGTATATATGTGTGTATGTATGTGTGTGTGTGTGTGTGTTTGTGTGTGTGTGTGTGTGTGTGTGTGTGTGTGTGTGTGTGTGTGTGTGTGTGTGTGTGTTGTGTGTGTGTGTGTGTGTGTGTGTATGTGCGTGTGCGTGTGTGTGTGTGTGTGTGTGTGTGTGTGTGTGTGTGTCCGTCGTCTACTGGTGCTTCGTTTCTTTGTTTTTTTTGTTTCTTTGTTTGCTTTCTATCTTTCCAAGTCATTCTCACGTCTCATTTCCGTAAATTCTTTTTCACGTTTTACCCGTGGTCAAGATTTATGGCATGCCAGTTTTTGTTGTTGTAGTTGTAAATGTATAATCTGTTCAGAGTGGACTTTATCAGCTCATCCTGCAGCGTTTATTTGCCCATAAAATCATTTTAATGTATTTTTGTGTTATCTGTACTTTTTCATTCCTTCCCAATTTTCTTTCAAGTGGGAGTTAAATATCAAGGGGATTGCTTGGTGTTCTCAACACAGCCTAGTTTAATCTGCATTAAGAACGTCAATAGTTTAGTTACCATGTCGTTCGTCGTTTTTTATCATTGGTTTATAATGCATGTAACTGCTGCTTGTTTCTCCATGATTTAACCTTTCCCCCCTGCATGTTTACAGCACTCCGGAGGTCCTGTTTGACCTGGCTTTAACAATGAAATATAACGACAACAACAAAAAACTACACAAAAGGAAGACAATGTCTTGTCCCTTTTTTCCCCCTTTCCTTTTCTGTTCATTTTCTTTTTCTTTTTTCTTTTTTTGGTTACGCCTTCAGAAGTACTACTTTGGGGTCGAAACGCGTTGTATCTGTATTGTCGCTGGCTTGTTCCATTCGTTTTGGTGGTCTAGCAACGACTTTTACTCTCTCGTTTTTATTGTCCACGCAGCCACAAAACGTTGAGACACAAAAAAAGTCTTACAGACAAGAAGACATGCGGTGAACATATCGCACTTTATTTCACTCGTTCACTCCTCTCCCCTCCAGCCCCCGATGACCTCCCCCCCCCCCCCCTCCACCCTCCATCCCTCTCCCAGCTCATCCCCCTCTTCCTCCACATACACCTAATGACACAAGAGAACGGACGTGCGAGAGCTGAGAAATCTGACCGCCAGAATTTGCGACATTAAACAGGCCACGTGCTCTACGGGAAGACATTCATGGAAGCCACCAGGGTGCGTTACATGGGGCAGGTTGTTGTCGACACCAACCAAATACACGCTGTGTATGAAAAGCGAAAAAAACATGTTTGTGATGTTTTTGTTTTAACACAAAGCACGCTTCATATTCCTGATTTTTTATAGAGTGGTATGGTAGTTCGTGTTAACGTCACTGACCCATGTAAAAACAGGAGTTGGTCTAAAGTAGGCCTCAAACTCAAGCACTAGGTTCTCTTCTTCCTGTCCTTCCTTTTTTTACGTATACACGACTCTCCGTGTTCACAAGATGGAAGGGAGCTAACGCGGGTCAGGAAGCGTGTGAAAGGGAGAACACTACTTTCACATACACTCAAA
>JADBJO010000539.1:250000-282500 GCA_016801955.1 Conus betulinus | reverse complement strand
TTCCTTCTTTCTTACTTTCTTTCTTTCCCGTTTTTCTTTCGTTCTTTCTTTCTTTTTTTTTTTTTCTTTCCTTCCGTCCTTTCTTTCTTTCTTTTCCTACTTTCTTCTTTCTTCTTTCTTTCTTTCTTTCCATCGTTCTCTCATCGTCTTTTATTTTTTCCTTTTCATAGCGCCCTAAACTCTGAGTAGTCGCTGACTTGGAGCGAAAATTTCGTGAATAAATTAACACTCAGGACAGCGCTGACCTCCACATAGGTCGAACGAATCTTGGATCTGCACTTTGAGTCGATTCATGACTGACAACATAATCAGTTCCTGTAAATGGAAGTAACAGCTGGCACAGAATGAATGAGTTATTCCCTGTGCAATTTTTCAATAGGACACTCAAAACACTAAATTTCACCGTTGATATGCAAGGAAAGTTTAGTATTCCATGAAAATATATCACTTTCTAGATAATAATCAGTACGTTATATTACCTTCACAGTGCTAATGTTCGGAAGAGATTTTGTGATTCATTTTTTTTTCAAAACGTCAATTAAGCCTGTAACCAAACCTTTCACCAAATGAAGTAATAGCAAAGACTGAGTTTCACTATTGCGAGAAATTGCAAGGTGGCTAGCTTATCCCAGCGGTGAGCGATATAAGAATCAAGGAAAGTAAAAGAAACAGGTGCGAAACAAGCTGAATTAAGTGCCGTGTAACTATTTTTTCAAGCTCTTCTTGCTACCGAAGGGTAAGTGTTTTGATCGCTTTATGTACCAGTTGGAGAATATTACTACTTTACGTACAGCAACCAAAGGACGTTGCGTGTGATGTACTCTCTTTGTTGGGTCATTTGTGTTAGCGCATGTGTTCAGTTTAAATGACCCTACCAGTTTCATGGTACAAATGCCACTGTGGCCTCACTCAGAGCAATTCTGCCTCATCAGAAAGTTAACGATTTAATGATAGAGAGAAAATGCCAAAACACGGATATGAAACGATGCCTAAGAAAGACGATATCCAGATCGTTATTCTCACTCTCAAGATCTGCATGCTTGACACATGAACTGAGATAAGTTTACTCTGTTTGCAGTGGCAAGGCTGATGTTAACTACCCCTACTTTGTTTCCACAACAGGTCTATTAATACCTCTGATAGGAATCCAACCCATGACCCTCCAAGCCTGCAATGTATGACACTAACCGCACCTGCAAAAGGCCATTAGTATTTCCATTACCGACATTATAAATGACACTTAGAAACAGATATCATAGCACCTCGTCAGTTTGTATTCCAGATATTCATCCGCATGTGCGATAAACGTTTTTGGTCCTTTTCGAAAATGACAAAAACACAACAGATCGTTGCCGTCGCTCAAGGAAGTATACATAAACGGCAAAACTCTTAAGTTTGGCATCAAAGGAACGAAGGAGGTGTCTTTCTCCAAGACAAGAAACAAAAAAGGAAACCCATAAACCAACTCTTCACCATCACGGCAGCTGCTGCCGCTGCTTTGCCCGAAGACAGAAAGGTAATGCGACAAGCAGAGAAGCAGATCCTGGCTTTTCGTTCTTGTCAATTTCAGCTTGTCACTATCACTCGTCGGTTTCCATGCTGTCTGCGTGCCTCAACTGGGCTCGCTTTCCGTCGGACACGGCGAGAGTCTTGTGAATTGCCGACAGCTCGGTGTTGAAGGGTTTTCGCTTGTGTCTGTAGGGTTCACGTTGTCCCGACTCCGTTTTCGTGGAAAACTAATGTTGTTGTTCGCTGTTTTGCAAAGGGGGGTTTTGTCTCTTTGAGAGGGAGGAAAGTGTATGTTTGAATGTGGCGTTCTTTGAGTATGGAAGTGAAATTCAGGTCGTTAGAAAACACTCTGCATGTGTGTGTGTGTGTGTGTGTGTGTGTGTGTGTGTGTGTGTGTGGAAAGCAAGAGAAAGAGAGTGAGAGCATGTATACGTGTTTGCATGTGCATGCATGTCTGTGTGTATACACATGTGGGTTAAGGTGCGTACATGTTGTGTTGAATAAGTACAATTAACACAAGATTTCAGCAACACCTGATAACAAAGAAATGTGTCTATCATAAAGAAAGATCATAGACATAACCTGATACACAGGTAAGTATGTCGTAAGAGGAATACAGATCTTTAATTATCTGTTTCACCATAAGTACATTTTGTAGTATTGCTATATTGAGTTCGGAAAGCGTATTGTTTTAGACTATAAAAAGTGGAAACATGTCATAATTTTGTACAGGTTAGATGGTGTTGGTAGAATCAAAATGTAAGAGTTGCCATCAAAGATTTTAAAACTGAGCGAGAAAAAAAAAAAGTCTTTTTGAACATTCTTGAGACAGAACCAAGACATTTGTTTTCACATTGTCTTGTTAAGTGAAAGTATTTCATATGACCACGCACGTATTTCAGTCTGAGCACATTTTTTGTGAGCTGTAAATGAATTCATTGCTGAAAATTCCATGGTGTGAAGAATGCACTCCATTTCTTCTCCCAACACACACATCAACCTCTCCTCCCCCCCCCCTCTCTCTCTCTCTCTCTCTCTCTCTCTCCCTCTACATGCATGTATGTTTGTGCATGCAAGTCAAAGTTTCGGCAGAAAGAAACAAGACATAAATACCAACTATACATTTCATTATCTACACTCTTACTTATAAATCAATTTAGGAAATTGCAAACTCTCTTGCTTTAAAAGCTTTGTACAGGTAAATGCAGAGGTTTTTTCACAGTTTTTTGCATTAACGGAGGATAACAATAGATTTAGATGAAAAGCATTTGCTATTCTGTAATATTTTGGAGTGATCAATTCTTTTCTTTCTTAATTTATCGTATAATGGACAGCATAAGACAAAATGAACTTCGTTTTCTTCGGTATCCTTACAAAATGGACACAACAGAGATCATTAGGTGTAGGATTCCTGTATCTATAGTAATGAACAGCAAGGTCTGATGCACCAAAACGAAACAATGACATTATATGTTTTAAGTGTCTCTCCATATCTAATTGTAAATATTTTGGAATACAGTGCATGTAATCGCAAAATCTTCTATACATTGAATACCGCTCACTATTTTCCACATGGTCTTGCCAGTTTTTGCCATCTACAATCGATAAGCCGCTGCTTAAACAAACTAAAAAATTCATTTGCATCTCCAACACCTTGGTTTAACCATACATACCCAAAACCATTCTGAAACAGATATAATCTTACATTTGTTACCCAGTTCCTTTTGCCTTTCTGGTCTAAATGTAGCAGCATTAAATACGCTTTCTTTGGTAGCCTGTGTTCATCCATCTCAATAGAGTTAATAGTTATTGGGAATCTGCCTAATTCATATACACAAGATCATTTGGTGTTCACATATCAACAGACAAAAATTTCTTAAGGGCAAACAAGTGGATCTTTTCACAGTACTGTGTAGCTTTTTCCATCCCCCATTTCAGAACCATATTGCATTATTGGCTGTATCTGAGCATCAAAAAGTTTTAGAAAAAACATCAACAGAATAATTATTGCACTGACGCAATCTCTGCAGAGAGAGAGAGACAGACAGACAGACAGACAGACAGACAACCAGAGAGAGAGAGAGAGAGGGCGGGGGAGATTTTAACATACACTGACAAATGTCTGATCAGTCTTTATAAATAATTCATTTAATCCCGCCTCCAACCTTCAGTTCCCCCCCCCCCCCCCCCCCCCCCCCCCTTCCCCCCCATCCCCAAAAGTCTGATCAGTCATCAGTTTCCCAGATTTTAACAAAGTTTCCAGAACTGTCTTTCTCTTTTTTTTTTCCTTCACAAAAGAAACAAAGGAAAACAACTTAAAAAAAAAAAAAAAAAAAAGAATAACATTAGTTTTCCGAGACAGCAAGAAATCCTAAGACACAAGGTAGAAATCTTCAACACGAAACAGTCGGCAATTCACGAGACTTTCGCCGTGTCCGACGGAAAGCGAGCCGAGTGGAGGCACGCAGACAGCATGGAAACCGACGAGTGATAGTGACAAGCTGAAATTGACAAGAACGAAAAGCCAGGATCTGCTTCTCTGCTTGTCACGTTACCTTTCTGTCTTCGGGCAAAGCAGCGGCAGCAGCTGCGCTGATGGTGACGGGTGGGATTTGTCTTGGAGAAAGACGCCTGCTTCGTTCCTTTGATGCCAAAGTTAAGAGTTTTGCCTTTTATGTATTACCTTGTGCCATGGGGAAGATCTGATGTTCTTGTTTTTTGTTTGTTTTGTTTTGTTCTTGTCAGTTTCAGAAAGGTAAAGTGGCATGTTTTTGTTTCTTCTTCTTTTTGTCACTTTTGAACAGATAGTAGGCAATTTTTCATTATGTCTGTTTGTAAAACCACAACAACAGTTATTTTGAACTATGACAGCAGCAGCAAGAGTGGCAGCAGCAGCAAACCGTAGGAATTAACAATAGTTTAAGCATTGTCATTGTCCATAGTTTAGAATGATATAAGACATTGAAGCAACCCCCCTCCCCTCCCCGAAACAAAAAAATCCTCTTTTCAAAGACTTGCTAGTTTGTTAGTCTGATTTGTAGTTTGTTTATTTTTTCAGAACATTTTCCTCTTTGTCTCTGTTTTAGTTCCCAATCAACGCCTCCTGCGCGCTTGCTATACAGATTGCATACTTCAGCTAAATTCTGTAGGGTTTTGTTCGTTTGTTCGCTTTGTACTCGTTTATCACGTTTATCTGTTTTCATCAGTAGAAATTCTGGGATGTCGAACGCGTTACTTTCAAAATGCTGTTTTGTTTCTTGTATTCTTCGGGCGGTTTTGGTGCCATAAATTGTATTTTTTAGGTAGGTAGAGTCCCTCTAAGTGAGAAAAACTAGTTTCAAGTTAGGAAGGACATAAGAACAAATATGCAAAAAGATAGGTGTTTCGGGGTCATAGGAAGGTAATCATTAAGAAAGTTATAGACGGCAAGAAGCAAGGAAGAAGGGAAGGAAGCGTTGAGATTGTTACAGAGAACAATAAGCAAGGAAGAGGGAAAGCTTTGAGAATGTAATAGAGGACAATAAGTGAGAAACGAAGAAAAGCGTTGAGATGATAATAGAATGCAATAGGAAAGGAAAGAATGAAAGCACTGAGTTTGTTACAGAGAGGAATAAACGAGAAAGCTGGGATAGTTATAGAGAGCATAAGCAAGATCGGGAGGGAGGGTGTTGAGATCGTTATAGAGAGAAGTAAACAAGAAAGGATGGAAGCGTTTTAAGTCTTACAGAGAGCAGCAGTCAACAAGAAACGCAAGTGTTGAGTTCATTATAGAGAACAATGAGCAAGAAGGTCAGTGTTGAGAACATTGTGCGCAATAGCAAGCAACGAAGGAAATCACTGGTTTGCATTTAGTTTAATGAGCAAAGAAAGATACGTCTTGAGGCCATCATAATGATACGGAAGAAAAGAACTCACAGAGGTCGTTGTAGAGAACAAGAATCAAGGAAGAAAAGGTTTGTTTGACTTCAGTTCCTTGTCCGTCTCAGATCGGTGATTGTAGACACTGAAGAAAGTCATTTTAAAACTTGCATATCATTGGAGAGGTGAGACAGAGATGAGGAGAGATAATGGTTGCTTATAGCCCCGCAAAGGGCCATATCAGGGCTGAACACAGAGAGGATGGAGGAGGGAAATGGAAACAGACTGACAGGTTGACTTGGGGACTAATAAACTGTTTTTTTTTTTCTGATTTTTCGTCACACTCGTAGTCCCGTCTCTGAGATCAGCTTGGCTGTCCTCAGAACCCTCCCCATTTCTCTCCTCCTCCATCTCCCCTCTCTCACAGCGTCTCCCATCTGGCCAGATTCTTATTCTCTGACCAGCATGGAATGGACAGTCCCGTAAGATGTATTGTGTGCCATCGGCTTCACCTGTCCGCTGCGGCAGCAACGGGTGGGGGGGGGGGGGGGGGGGGGGGGGGGGAGGGGGGGGGGGGGGGGGGGGGGGGGGGGGGGGGGGGGTCTTCAGCTTGCAGTGCGTCCGGCACGTCCTGGGCAAAGCCTGGAAACTGGGATCTGGTCTGCTCTGCCCAGAAAATGTATGGCATCCCTTTGTGCTACATTTCCTGATGTTCTGAACCAGGATTTTCTGTTCCGAGGGGACGAGAGACGGGGAGGGGAGGGGAGGGGAGGGGAGGGGAGGAGGAGGGAGCTGATTCCTGTGGCTGGTCACCTGCTGTTCCCAGTTTGTCAGCTGGTATGTAAATTCATGTCCCGTGAATGGGAAGTATACCCACTGCAACATCGTTTAAGGAACGGATTGTGTGTGAAAACTGGTCTGGTCATTCGTTTCACAATGGACAACTGAAAGTAAGCATAAGAAACATAAACGTCCATATATACATAGACGAGAAAGCAACTGCTGCGATGCTGAAACAGTTGCGCGAACATAATGTCATAGCTGATGCAGCATGTGACACCAACTCTTTAGAGACAGGCTCCATTCCAACTGATTAATGAAGACCTGCACATTTAAGGATTTTAAGTATGCACCAGGTCAATCAGTAACATTCCATACCTACTTGCAAATGCAACACTGATTATTCGAAAGGAATCTCTCTCTCTCTCTCTCTCTCTCTCTCTCTCTCTCTCTCTCTCTCTCTCTCTCTCTCTCTCTCTCTCTCTCTCTCTCTCACACACACACACACACACACACACACACACACACACACACACACACCTACTCACTCACACGTACAAGCATGCTCGCACTGAAAACACACACATGCTCACACGTACGCTCGCACTCTCAAACGCACGCGCTTGAACACACACACACACACACACACACACACACACACACACACACACACACACACACACACACACACACACACACACACACACACACACACACACACACACGTCCGCGCGCGCGCGCGCGCGCGCACACACACACACACACACACACACACACACACACACACACACACACACACGGAGAGGGCAAACAGACAGACAAACAGACAGACAAAAACAGGCGGACACAGGGTGAGACGGAGACAGACAGAAAGACAGACATACAGACACACAGAGAACTGCCGGCCGAGAGAGAGAGAGGGGGGAAGAGAGAGAGAGAGGGAGAGCGAGAGAGAAAGAGAGAATCCCAAACATCCCGGTGGCAAATTTGACACCTCAAGAACGCCTCTTCGGAACCCCATCCAGCCTCATAAGTCACCCGCTAATTCCCCTCGCCCTATAAACCTCCCCCTCCCCCCCCCATCCCATCCCCCCTCCCTCCCGCTTCCACCTTCCCCTCACCCACCCTTCTCTTCCATCCCTTACCGTCCCTAAACTCTTGCTGCGCCCCCTCCCCACACACACCACCCTCACCCACAACATCCCTCCCCGCCCCCCCCCCCCCCCCTCCCCCCGGTGCCCAATGCACAAAACCCCGTGCAGTTCCTCGGGTTCCTCACTGGGTAGTTAGCAGTACTTGCCAGGGAGCGGGTCCATTTGTTTCCTGCGCGGTAAAAGAGCGTCTCTCTAGCAGGTGGACACTCGTGCCTCTAGTGCCGATGTCGCGCCGTATCGGCCGTTCGGCGATAAATACGACCACGATGACATGGACGCTCATAATCGGCGGTGGCGTTGTCCCGAGGAAGTAAGCCGCTGGGTTGTCACGCTGGCCACAATGGACGGAGACTCGGATGTAACTCTTCGTGGTGGAGGAAGATTGAGCGATGGTGGTGGTGGTGTTGGGAGAGAGGGAGGGAGAGAACGGGGGGGAGGTTTGGGAAGTGTGGGTCGGGCGGGTGGGAGGAAGGGCTGAGGAGTAGGAATGGAGGGGTAGAGCTGGCCAGTGTTAGACCTCTCTGTGAAAACTGCAACGTTATCAAACAGCGAACGTTACCCTATGTCGAACAAGTCATCGAACGGTGAACAAATTTATGACGCAGGGCTGAACCCGTTGTAGTATGAACGAACACAAGATTTACCAGCTGTATCATTATTCCCTTCAATCCTCCATCCCCCCCCCCCCCCCCCCCCCGTCCTCCCCCCCCCCCCCCCCCCCCCCATCCACTTCATTCCCCTTTCCCCACTTATTTATTTCTAGCCCCTCGTTTTTCTGTTCCCTACTCCTTCCTTCCCTCCCACCCCCTCTCACCAAGTTCCAATTTGCATCACCCAAGAGAAGACAACTCAGCACATCATACCATAATAAAAACTATCGTAGAAAAAAAAATCTGCATCATGGCACAGCTAAGGAAGGCCGCCTTCTACCCCTCTCCCCCGGTTTGTCACTAATGTTTGTCTTTTCTGCAGAAAGACCTTGAGTTCTAAACGCATTGCATTTGTATTGTCCACATTCGCTCCTTCCTCTGGCACACCAGAACTTTCACAGATCCATTCTCCTTTTGGCTCGGCTCCTAGTCCACAAACATTGATTTGGCCAGATCCGTAGTGAATCGTCTCACTTAACTCAAGAATGAATTTCAAAGGAGTATTGAATTCAAACTGTTCAGAAATCCCTGACCTTCATTTTACGATCAAAGTTGCGTAATGTATTCATTCAAGCTCTTTCTGTTGCGGCTGGAATTCGTTCATACATTTCTGTAGCGAGTGGTGGAAGGAAAAGAGTGTAAACAGGAGAACAATGTTTTGACTAGCCGCACCACCTAATTGTCTATTATGCTGAGTTCTCACTCAACGTCATTAGTTCGTCACTGATGATACACGTGATGTACAAAAGGTAGTAGACACTAAATTGCGATCGGGATTGAATTCAAGAACTGAGATTGATCCGTGGTCTTCTGCTACGACCTGCTGTGCAGCGATTTGGGCCAGACGAGGGGGAGAGGGGTACCTCAACACCCTCGTCCTTCTTTCCATTCACCGCTCACCTGGCTGGCAACAACTGGGTTTTTTGTCACGTTGTTCTCCATACCTCCTATTGGAGAAGGACCCCTAAGTCTTTTTACCCCTCCCCTTGTGACAGGACCCACCACCCCCCCCCACCCCTTCCCCCATGTCGGGCAAAAAAAAATACACTATTGTTTTTGCACTAGGCATGAAATTCTCCCACTTTTGGTACAAAACCTACCGAATTATCTAGAGATTTTGGCCGACCATAAAGAAAGTCCGGTATAGTCCATGAAGAGAACACTTCTTCCCTCCCATCCACACTTTCAAAAAATATTTTAGAAAGCAACGTACTGACCCCCCCCCCCCCCCCCCCCCCCCCCCCCCCCCCTTTGCTGAATGAAACAACAACAACAAAAACCCGGAAGGGAAGATGACACACACACACACACACACACACACACACACACACACACACACACACACACACACACACACACACACACACACACAATTCCCACAAGCTCGCCACTTCCACAGCTCTAGGACTCCTAAATCCCTTTTGAAAACCACCTACTCTGATGAGATTGATCCGGCTCTGTGAGTGAAGCATTAAGTACATGAGTCGATTGGGTCTTCTGCGTTCACGTTACAAAGGGTAAAGGGCTGGCACATAATCTTGTTTCAGTCGAGATAACAAAACGGCGACTGTTGCGAAAGGGAAAAAAAAATTTCGCTTGGACTAATTTTTGTGTGTGTGTGTGATGAGGTATGTTCGGCTAATTCTGTGTTGCAGCATGTTGTGGCTGCGAGACACATCGCGTAGATGTCATAGAAAAGAAACAAAACAGACAAAAAAAAACTGCGATTAGTTCAGAACATCTTCCAAACAGAAGTTTCAAAGAATTTTCACGGTAAATTTTCAACTTCTTGACGCAATCGAAAGAGACACAACCAATGCTATTGAATAGTCCAGTCTAGTTTTACTAAATCAGCGTGCTTTTTTTTTCCCCCCCCCTTCTTTTTCTTCTTTTTCTTCTTCTTTTTTCTTTTTTTTTTTCCTGTTTGTTTGCTTTTTTTTTTTAGATAAACATTTCGCATTGATCTATACCTCAGATGTACTTTTTTTCCCGAACTGAGAACGTTGCAGAGGAGAGAATAACTGCTTGCCGAATGACTTATCAGTCAGAAAGTATTCCTATTTAAGGTGAATAATAAAATCTTAAAACAAGGCAGTACGTAAACTAAAAAGATTTTTTGTTCCTAATCTCTAGCTCATAAAGCTCATGTTTATATCACAGATACAGTGGATGATAAACAGAAAGAAACTGACTAAGAAAATGGATTTTGCACAGGGTTTTTTTATTATTATTTTTTTTTATTATTATTTATGAACCATGATGTATGTCGCGCTGTGTGATGCTTCGCATTCCGTATAAGTTCCTCGCGTTCTGATAATAATCAACGACTTTTGTAACAGGATTCAAAGTAAAAGCGGGTCGCACGAACTACTGTAGTGCTCAGTTATCACCTTTTTACACAAACTAAGAACCTCGGAGCATGTGTCTCTTCGGCTAGAGAGAGAGAGAGAGAGAGAGAGAGAGGAGAGTGTGTGTGAGAGTGTGTGTGTGTGTGTGAGGTGTGTGTGTGTGAGTGTGTGAGTGTGTGTGTGTGTGTGTGTGTGCGCGCGCTGTTCCTCTCATCCTCCATCCTATCTCAGTGGCTTCATTTCCTACGCTGTTCATTCCGATCTCCTCCTCCTCTCCCTCACGTCTCGCCACCACGCTTCCTGCGCAGCCCCAGCACCTTAATCCAAAGAAGTAAACTATTTTTGGTCCTCGTAAGGCATCCCGTCAGAGTAGACCCTGCTCCGCCGGTGCACCTTGCTGCACTTAAATGATGCCTGCTCAAATCCAGTGTATGCGTGCCATCACTGGAGCCGACGTGGGCGAGCTTTCCTCTACGGGGCGTGCCACCACATACACGAAATGTCGATCCCACGAACTTACCAGTAGTCTTTCACACGAACTCGATACGAGCTTGGATGTGGAAAGGAAACAGATCACCATGACCTAAGGGCTTGAGAATCAAATATTCCAGCCCTCCCCCTCCCTCCCCCCCCCCCCCCCCCTTTTTTTTTTTATTTTCATTTTTTTTTTTTTTGAAAATGCCATCAACGTTGACGAAAATTCCATCCTAGACGGTGCACGGAGAAAAAAGGTCAAAGAACAACCGAAGGAGTTTGCAGTGGTATTGTGAAAACAGATTCCGAGCAAGGCATTCACCAGGGTTCTGCTGGATAAATCTGAGGAAGCTGTGGAAGCCAGACAGCGAGACAAGCAGATAGGATTCAATAGGAAGAGCTTGCCCAGACCAAGTAACGACCTTCTGGATCACTGGAATGGCAGTTCACATTATATGTGGTGCATTACTAGTTTCAAGAAAGCACTGAACATGGCAGAGAGAGACAGTCTGGAGAATCCTGAAGTACCATGGCTTTCCTCAAAAGACTTACTGTCCCAGTAATTCTGCTTCTGTGTTAAAATATCTTCTAGAATCATACACTATACTGACTTGCCGGCACCTTTCACTATCAACAAAAGGGTGAACAGACATCGGCCTAAAGTCGTATTCCCATGAGCACAGCTAAGCAAAGACAGAGATGTTGTACACGGTTGCTAAGACAACAGTCTTGGAGGTCGGCATCGAGAAGACTTGAAACATTACGAGTAAATTGTCAACCCTTGAACCAGCCCTTACCATCGGTAGACGAGCCATGTAGGTCACTGCTTAGCTCACCTTCACCTGCAGTCTCGAGTTAGACAGCAAACATTTGAAAACGATGTGAGAGCGAGGATAAACGGGCACCAAGCCATCGTCACCCTGAGCTTAGTGTGGGGGAAACAGCTCAGCCTTATCATCATTCTCAAACTCATATCATGTCGATGGTGCTGTAAAGGACGGAGCTCAGCCTTATCATCATTCTCAAACTGTCATATCATGTCGATGGTGCTGTAAAGGACGGAGACGTGGAGAAGCCGCAAAGACCATGGACCAAAGGCTGCATGTCTTTATCAACACTAGATCCTGTCTCAGGCAGATGCAGCAGTATTCCTTGTCCAGGGAGCGTTACAAAGCAAGAACTCTTGAGAGAAACCAGGCTAAACACATAAAAGAAATCAAGTGGAATGGCCTACGCCAAGAGAAAGCCAGGACTGCAGGCCACGCCACAGGAAGAGAAAAAGATGGGAAGCTTAGAAGTGAATCTTACAGACATAGCTGAAGATGATCGACATGTTCTAGTAAAACACCCAGCTGGAAGCGCAAGGCAGAGGGGGATGAAGGGAAACATTGGAGTCCGTGTGTATCCCGGACTGAGTGTAGAAAACTAAATCAGTCAAGTCAGTGTAAAACGTACAGTACTTGCAAGCTGGGCATACCCAAACACATTCAGCCAACAGAATTTTCTGCGTCGAAAATAGTAGTTCTGTTTCTGTATAGACACTTACATCCCAATTCTGCACATTTTGGTGCTAAACAAAAAAAGAACCCAAGTCAGTTCTCTTGCAGTCCAAACACTGGCGACAGAAACAGAGCTTCCAATGTCAGATCTCCGGAAGATCACCCAACAAAGAGGGCCTTGCGTCCAGTAAACTTGCTCTGGTTTAACCTGTGCTGGGAAGTCTCAGTGTCTCCTACCCGACATTATTACAAAAATACTTTCGACGCAGGAAAAGTCCACATCGGTGGTTTCCTCCGTTCTGAAAAATTAAGAGCATTGTTTAGATTTCACACTACGTGTGCTTTTCTGTGATTGCTTTCAACTACTTTTTAAAACATTGAACGTCTTTAACCGAATCATTGTCATTAGAATCATAAACACAATCACACGAATCGGTGATACGTATGCCAAGAGTTTAGACAAGCAAACATTCAGCAATTCCGCTAACCAATCCGTCGGGTGTTTTTTCTGACAGGGAAATGTTCACAAACCAGGCAAATGCGTAAACTGAATTTCATGCAAATACTTAAATCGGTGGTTGTAATCTGTTGTTAGTGTATCATGTTTCTAAAAAGTGGGTTAATTGACGTTTAATCAATCAGTTCATTTATTCAATTAATAATTTACTGAAGTGCTCACCATATTTGTTTCTTTCTCTGTTTTCGACTTTTGCTGGAATTTATTAATGCACTCTTTAAATTATTTGTTTCTCTACATAATTATTTATTTCTGGTGGCGTGTGTGTGCGTGCGTACCACCCTGCGCGCGCGCGCGCGCGCGCGCGTGTGTGTGTGTGTGTGTGTGTGTGTGTGTGTGTGTGTGTGTGTGTATGAGGCAATATATTGTTTCTTTGGCAAGCAATGAGCAAGTCCTCACAATGTGCGAGCAGGGAAAACAAGAAGATCCTGGACAAGGAACAAGCCCATTTCACAGGTGGTAATTCTAATTCAGATCATTTGGTTTTCTTCTAAGGAAATATCGTCGTCACCAAGGAAGACGTGGTTCTATTGTTCTTTCCTAAGCTATGGAAAAAACTTGACACAATTGATGGAATATTTCTGTGGGGTAAAGAAGCCCAACATGGGATAAACGGTACAATTCTAAACTTTGCACTCGGTATGTATGACCAAGCTGTATCTTCCACTGCAGTTGATGCTCAGTGCTCTAATGTCTTTCAGACCAATATTGGTATTCGACAAGGTGAAAATATGACTCCTTTGTTGTTTTCACTTCCTTTTTTTTTCTAAACGATTTGAAGGCGCAACTGGTCGAGCCTGTGAATGTCTAAAGGTTTCAAATAAATTAGCAGTGCGTGTGACAGTGTCTGACTGCCCTCATAAAGCTGCTCTGGCATTTATCATATAGATACGGCCAAAATAGATAAACAAGCAAATGGACAAACATAAATAAACAACCCATTGCTTTGCAGAAAAGTGTAAGCGCTGGAACTTGAAACCATGTACTTCTGCTGATATAGAAGCAAACAGACGCACGTGAAACCGTAAACCCCTTGGCAGAGCTAATCACACACACACACACACACACACACACACGCACCTAAATAAAAAGTGCACACGCAAACTCTCGCCTTTCGCGAGAAAGCAGTCATAGGTCTTTGTGTTATTTAAACAAAGCCCCCGAAGCGCTCCTGAAACGGAATACTGTGTGTTTGTGTTCACATAAAAAAGAAGAGAGAGGGAGAATCTGAGAGACCGATGCCACAACACACACACACACACACACACACACACACACACACACACACACGCCGCACACACACATGCACGGGCTCTCACACACACACACACACACACACACACACACACACACACACACACACATACACGCATACGCCACACACACACACACACACACACACACACACACACACACACACACACACACGCACACACACACACACACACACACACACACACACGCACGCACGCACGCACGCACGCACACACACACACACTCACACACACACACGCACACGCACACACGCACACACACACACACACACACACACACGAACACGTACGCACGCACGCACGCACATAACTACCATGTGGCTTCTTTAGCCTGCCTCCGCCGACACAAACTGAAAGTGACACATGAAAAATCGCCCCTTCAGCTCGCGGCCATGCCGCCAACACTTTCTCCGCAACAAGCGTGCTGATTGGTGGGCTGATAACATCTCTCGATTTGTTATTGGCTGAACGCTTTCGCAGGAGCAAGCGTTTCTTTCTGAGATTTTTCTCCCCCCTTCTTTTCTTTCTCGTTTTTTTTTTTTTTTTTTTTTTTTTTTATTCTATTCCCCCCTCCCCTTTTTTTTTTTAAACACATGCAACCTCTGAAATTGCAGTGTCTCCTCTGAGTCAAATGGCTTTTTTCCTCGTTAGTTTGAGTGTCAATGGTTGCAGAGAGAGAGAGAGAGAGAGAGAGAGAGAGAGAGAGAGAGAGAGAGAGAGCAAGACACACAATGCGCTTGTGGTGTTTGTAGAAAAAAAAAAAAAAAAAAAGCGAGAGATCGAGACAGAGGGAGAGCGTAAACAGTCTCTTGTTCTGAAGTGTTGAGTGTCGGCGTGAGCTGTGTGCTTTAAAGTTGCTTTTGTTTTCGTTTTTATGCTGTGCAGATAGAAGCAGAACTCTTCAAAGGTCAGTCGGTTTGGTTTTTGATCTGTGCTGTTGTGGAACTGAACTGCTCACATCAGCATTGTTGGAGCCAGAATTGTTGCAACAACATCAGGACTGACTGATTCTGGGACTTACGTGGTTTCGTTCCTGCACTGGCGGTGAGTTTGTCCACGATGTGCGTGTATGTTTTTTGGTCCGGTGACTGGGTATGTGTGTGTGTGTGTGTGTGTGTGTGTGTGTGTGTGTGTGTGTGTGTCTTTGTGTGTCTGTGTGCGTGTGCACATATATTTATTCCATAGTTGTATTTTCTTTCTTTCTTTCTTTTCCGTTCTATTCATTTTCCTTCTGTTTATTTACATTTGCTATTGTGTTAGCGTGTGTGCTCTCACGCGCTTTTTTTTTTTCTTTTTAAATCATCTTTCATTCTGGGAATAATTTATGACCAGTTTTGTACTTTTTGAGCCGCAAGATTAAATATTACTAATTAAACAACATAAACAAAAGGAAACGAAGACACAGCAGTTGACAGTAAAACAATGACAAAAACAAGTTTGTTTGTTTGTTTTTTAACCAAAAATGAATTTTGAAATTTGCCAGTGTTCTGCGCGTCGTTGACTTCATTGATTGATTGTAGCTCTCGGTTAAAATCCTCCACAAACCAGCTATTTTTTCTGAGTATGAAAGCTCTCTCTCTCTCTCTCTCTCTCTCTCTCTCTCTCTCTCTCTCTCTCTCTCTCTCTCTCTCTCTCTCTCTCTCTCTCTCTCTCTCTCTCTCTCTCTCTCTCTCTCTCTCTCTCTCTGTCCAGGGGCGGAAACAGCTCCTTTATGTGCCTCTTTTTCACCTGCACCTGCCCTCCCTATCCACCTCCCATCCACCCTTTCACTCGCTCTGTGATTGTACATCTCTGTTTTTCTTCTCTTTTTATTAGTCGGCTCATTGGTTTGGACCTTCGCGAGCGCGCGCGCGCGCACACACACAAACACACGCGCGCGCGCGCGCGCGCGCGCGCGCGCACCCATGCACCATGCACCACCCAGAACAAAGTCATTTGCCCCTGCTTTTGGTGGTGGTGGTGTGTGTGTGTGTGTGTGTGTGTGTGTGTGTGTGAGAGAGAGAGAGAGAGAGAGAGAGAGAGAGCGCTGTGTGCGTTGTTGTTGTTGTTTGTTTGCTTTTAGAGGGAATGGTCGGAAGCGAAAGGGGTATAGGCCTGTTTGAGCGTGCGTCTGGTGTTTCTTGACACAGACATCAAGATATATGTGGTTTTTGAAGATCCAAAACAAAGTCCGGAATGTGGATAACGATAAGTGGAAAGAGATAAGCAGAACGAGCGAGCGAGCGAGCGAGAGAGAGAGAGAGAGAGAGAGAGAGAGAGACAGAAACAGACAGACACACAGAGAGACAAAGAAACAGAATTTGCGTAAGAGAGAGAGAGAGAGAGAGAGAGAGAGAGAGAGAGAGAGAGAGAGAGAGAGAGAGAGAAATCTGGTAAGTAGTATACTAAACTGTTTTAGTCGCTAACTGGTGAAAATTGCGCGCCATGGTATATCATTTTTGCAAATTAAAAACTGACTTTTGCACAAAATTTTTTGTGAACAGTTAATACTTTTCATTTGTTCGCATAAATCAGACCTTGTTTTGAATAATTTGTGAAGTTAGTTGACATTTTTGTACCTATGTTCATCAAAGTCAAGTATAGTTTTTAGTAAATAGTTGACGCTCTTGTGCATTTACGTTTCCAAAACGAAGCCTTACTCTTGGTAGTTTTTAAAGAATAGCTGAAACTCTTACACTTCTCGTTCTAATAAGATCATATCACTTGTTGTATAAATGTCTTTGAATCATTTCATAGATGTGTGACTGAATTATAAACGCAAAAATAGAAGTACTGGGCCGCCCAGAAAAGACACATAGTGTTTCGACATACTGGGTTTGCTTCAAGCAGATGAATAGCATTAAACACGATGAAAACGGAGGACGAACAAACGGTCAGTTGTCTTCGATCTCAGTGATTGTTGATGTTAGTTGTATTAAACAGTTGAATTTTGGCACATCTTAACCTCCTTTCCGCCTTGATGGATCTTCAAAGAAAAGCTTATTTCTTTGCAGTGCATTCTTCTCATTTCGCTTTTCTGTTCTTTGCTTGCTGCTTTTGGATACTGCTAGGTTTTGGTTTCCTGCCCTTGGCGGTCAGAATAGCACAGAAGTATAGGTTGGATATCTCCATTTGATATCAAGGGTGGTCCAGCATTTGTCAGCTGGGTTCTGCTGATGAATCACGACCAGAGGACGAAAATCGAATCTTGATAGGCGTTCTGAATGGGTCCATTCTCAATACAGACCTCCATGGTCCCCATATGCTCCTAATATTTATGTGTTGATTCCCGTTTTGTTTCGCCCTACCTAAATTGTGTGTGTGTGTGTGTGTGTGTGTGTGTGTGTGTGTGTGTGTGTGTGTGTGTGTGTGTGTGTGTGTATGTGTGTGTGTGTGTGTGTGTGTGTGTGTGTGTGTGTGTGTGTGTGTGTGTGTGTGTGTGTATATTCGTGTGTGTGTGTGTGTGTGTGTGTGTGTGCGCGTGTATGTGTATGTGTGTGTGTGTGTGTGTGTGAGTGTATATGCGTGTGTGTGTGTGTGTGTGTGTGTGTGATGTGTGTGTGTGTGTGTGTGTGTGTGTGTGTGTTCCCCCACTACATACTTGCTTAAGAACACTTCCTCTATGCAGATTGTCAAACATATCTTGAATGTAGTGTTGTATGGTATCGGTTGATTAATTTTGTTCACAGTTCTGTTTTTAACACGATTTCCTACGGGCTCTATGGTCGAAAGTGCTGTATTAGACAAAAAAAATAGAAAACACGTCTTAAGCACACTTTTTGAAATGCCGACTAATTGTCAATTCCTAATGAAAACAGGGGGGAGACGTCATTAAAATATATCCCCGTGCTGGAAGAAAAACAGCAGTAACACCTTGCTGCATTAACACTCCATCCATCCTCCTCTGATTCTCTGGAACATTGTTTCTTTCTGTTTTATGTTGGGCTTCCTTCTTTACTAGACTCCTCTCTCACTTTGTAGACTTCTTTCACATGCACCACTTTCATCATTGTCTCTACAAGATTTACTTCCCTTTCCCCCACTCTTGAAGACCTGTTTTTCTGTACTGTTTTTACCATTGTATATTCAAGATTTACTTCGCCTCTCCCGTCCTTTTAAAGACTTGTATTTCTGCAATATTTTTTCCTTTGTCTGTACCAGTTTACTTTTCTTCCTCCCTCCCTTCAAAGGCTTGTTTAATTTTCACCTTTGTCGATACTAGATATGATTCCCTCAACTTCCTTTTTAAAGACGTTCTCTGCAACATTTTCACCATTGTCTGCCCTAAATTTACTCTCCTTGCCCTCCCCTCTCCCCACCCCTTCTCCCTATTCAATTTTTTTCTGCAATCTTTTTGCCATTGTCTATACTTGCATACTTTTCCTCCTTCCTCCAAACAAAGAATTTTTTCTGCAATTTTTTTTTAAACATTTTACCAGATTTCCCCCTGTATTTAAAGACAGGGAACATTTTTACCATTGTTGTCACCAAATTTTACTGCCTTTCCTCCGCCTATTTAAAGACTACATTCTCTGTAACGTTTGTACCATTGTACCAATGTTTGCCGTTACATACTTACTTGCCCTCCACACCTTTAATTTTTTTTTTTTTTTTTGCAACATTTTTACCATTATCTGTATCAGATTTACGTGTCCACCACCCTTCTTTCAAAGATCTTTTTCAGCATTTTTTTTTCCTCTGTACCAGATTTACTTCCCCTCCTTCCTTTCTGAAAAGACTCGTTTCACTGCATCATTTTCACCGTTGTCGATATCAGATTTACTTCCCCTCCCCTCTTCCTTTCCACGACGTTTTCTGCAATGTTTTTTACTACTGTCGATGCCACATTTACTTCCTTTCCTCGCGTCCTTTAAAGATTTTTTTCCTGTAACGTTTTAACCATTGTCTGCCCCCTCCCCTTACCTGTTCAAATGTGTGTGTGTGTGTGTGTGTGTGTGTGTGTGTGTGTGTGTGTGTGTGTGTGTGCAACAGTTTTACCATTACCTGTACCAGATTTCCTCCTGCTCCCTCCTTCTAAGGACGTTTTTTTTGTGCAACATTTTTTTTTCCATTGCGCAAGATCTTCTTCCACTCTTCCCATCTCGTTTAAGATTTGTTTTTTCTGCAACAATTGTACGTTTGTCGTTACCAGATTTACTTCCCCTACCCCCCTCCCCCTTCACCCCACCAATTAAAGACTGTTTTTTTTTTCTGCAGCATTACTTCCCTCCCCCTTCACCCCACCAATTAAAGACTGTTTTTTTTTCTGCAGCATTACTTCCCTCTCCCTTCACCCCACCAATTAAAGACTGTTTTTTTCTGCAGCATTACGTCCCCCTCCTCTTTCCCCTTGAAGGCTTGTTTCTCTGCGACATTTTCATCATTATTGATACCAGATTCACTTCCTTTCATCCCTCCCTATTAATAACTTTTTTTTTTACAACACTTTCATCATTATCGATACCAGTTTTACTTCCCTTTCTCCTTCATTATAAAGACGTGTTTATTCTGCAACATTTTTTACTATTGTCTGCACTTGCCATTTTCTTTTATATTCATTTTTTTTTTTCCCGATGAATCATGTTTCATTTCAAAACAAAGTCACAAATTACACACATTAAGGACTACAAAAGGCAATGATAATAAAAACAACAAAAACGTAATCATCATAATGATCATAATCATCCTCATCGTCATTATACATTATCTTGTTTCAGTCATTTTGTTTTTATGTATTTAATTTTTGTCCTGTGTGTTTGTCCTTAATTATGGTTATTACTATGCTTATGTATGTTTTTGATTAGACAAAGAAACGCACATATTCCTCATCAATGAATAATGATGATGAGTCTGCACTTGCCATTGTCTGCAAGAGATTTATTGCCCCTTCCCACTCCCTGTTCAAAAATTTGTTTTTCTGCAACATTTTTACCGTTGTCTGTACTATATTTACTTCTCCCCCTCCCATGTTTTAAAGGTTTGTTTTTCAGTTGAAAATTTTTCCTTTATATCAGAATTAAATTCCCTCTCCCCATCTAGTAAAGACTTGTTCTTCAGCCACATTTTTACCATTGTATCAAATTTACTTCCCCTCCTCCCATCTCTTTTAAAAACTTGTTTTGTCTGCAACACTTTAACCATCGTCAATACCAGATTTGCTTCCCTTTCGCTCACCTTTTATAGACTTGTTTTTTTTCTGCAACATTTTTTACCATTCATGTTCCGAGATTTGCATCCTCTCCGTCCTCCCTTGCAAGACAGGTTCCTCGGCAACATCCTCTAGCCTTATGTACAATGAATTCACAGTAGAGACTTCTCTGAACTTACCTCACAATACAGATTTTTCTGAACTTACCTCACAACACAGACTTCTCTAAACTTACCTCACAATACAGACTTCTCTAAACTTACCTCACAATACAGACTTCTCTGAAACTTACCTCACAACACAGACTTCTCTGAACTTACCTCACAATACAGGCTTCTCTGAACTTACCTCACAACACAGACTTCTCTGAACTTACCTCACAATACAGACTTCTCTGAACTTACCTCACAATACAGACTTCTCTGAACTTACCTCACAGTAGAGACTTCTCTGAACTTACCTCACAATACAGACTTCTCTAAACTTACCTCACAGTAGAGACTTCTCTGAACTTACCTCACAATACAGACTTCTCTAAACTTACCTCACAATACAGACTTCTCTGAACTTACCTCACAGTAGAGACTTCTCTGAACTTACCTCACAATACAGACTTCTCTAAACTTACCTCACAATACAGACTTCTCTGAACTTACCTCACAATACAGACTTCTCTGAACTTACCTCACAGTAGAGACTTCTCTGAATTTACCTCACAATACAGACTTCTCTGAACTTACCTCACAATACAGACTTCTCTGAACTTACCTCACAATACAGACTTCTCTGAACTTACTTTACAATACAGACTTCTCTGAACTTACCTCACAGTAGAGACTTCTCTGAACTTACCTCACAATGCAGACTTCTCTAAACTTACCTCACAATACAGACTTCTCTGAACTTACCTCACAATACAGACTTCTCTGAACTTACCTCACAGTACAGACTTCTCTGAATTTACCTCACAATACAGACTTCTCTGAACTTACCTCACAATACAGACTTCTCTGAACTTACCTCACAATACAGACTTCTCTGAACTTACTTTACAATACAGACTTCTCTGAACTTACCTCACAGTAGAGACTTCTCTGAACTTACCTCACAATACAGACTTCTCTGAACTTACCTCACAATACAGATTTATCTTAACTTGCCTGACCAAAGAGACTTCTCTGAACTTACCTCACAGTAGAGACTTCTCTGAACTTACCTCACAATACAGACTTATCTTAACTTGGCCTGACAAAAGAGACTTCTCTAAAGTTACCTCACAAAAAAAAGACTTCTCTGAACTTATCTCGCAATTGAGACTTCTCCTTCTCTGTAAATAATCTTTCTTTCTGGAAATCATTTGCTATTGCCTATACCAGACTTACTTTCCAAAGTACTCCCCCTATTTCCTTCGACAACTTTTTTTAACAGTTTTTCTGTCTCCCCCCCCCTCCTCCCAACCCCCTTCTTTGAAGTTGCCGTTAAAGTTATCTTTATAGTACCCGAGGACTTGTTTACCCGCACTTTTTCTTATAATCCCTTATCATATACGTATTTTCATTGTTTGTTCTTGTTCTGTCTGATACAGAGCAACATGTCGAGGCTCTTTATTTATTTTAGTGGGTTTTTTTTTCACGTTCATTTTGCGGCTCAGTAACTTAACGGCTATTTTCGCATTTAACCTTCCGCCTGCAGTAACTGTACTTTGAAACTTACTTCTATTCAGATCGATACTACTCCTTTATTGTCTTGTATTTTGTTTCATTTTAGAAGGAAACTCCCATTTCATCTTTTCGTGTTTATCCCCCCCAAGCATCGGCTCAAATTTGCTTTTTTATTTTGGATCATTTGCTACTTATTTTTGGTAACTTACCTCTGCATGTCATTTCCCTCCATTTTCTCTTTGCTAGTCTTCACTGGTCTTTCGGAGTCTGTTGGATTGTTGACAGTACCACAAAAAACTTTAGGTGGTGTTTTTATGTTAGATACCGTGGGTGGCCTGCCCTAATCACTGCCAGCCGTGTGCACCAGAGTTTTTTCAGTCAAGAGACAATAGTATACTCTGGACAAGGCAGATATAAACAGAAATGTAAAAAGAAAACAGCACTCCACAGTTCCCATTCTTGTCACAGGGGTGTTAATGTTTTCACTTTGAGGTCGTATTTTTTATGCCGTCTCTCTTTCTCTTCTCCACATCCACGCAAATTCTTTTCTTTAAATCCTTGTTTGGTCGTGTTGATAGCGTCTGCATGGTGTGTTTTTTATACGCACTTGTGTTTTTCCCGTTATTCACTTTTTTTTTTTTTTTTTTTTTTTAAAGTTTTTTGCCATCAATGTTCATTTTCTCGATAAACACTAAAATATTGCTTAAACAATTAACAGTGAGTGCTGACCGTAGTAGGGAGATGAGGTACGTACACTGAGAAACAAAACAGACACACAGATACGAGAGAGAGAGAGAGAGAGAGAGAGAGAGAGAGAGGGGGGGGGGGGAGAGAAAAAAGAGAGTGGGAGTGAGTGAGTACCACCATTTAAACGAAAGAAGTTATAGTAAAATGGCTTTATAGGGAAGCCAGTGTTTGTTCCCGTTATTTACTTATTTCTTTTGTTTGTTTATTCTTTTCTAGCTTGAAAAAAAAAAAAGCCAGTTGGTCATCTGTTTGTTGCCTTTATTTGGCGGCTTAGCGTTTCAACATTTACTATCTTGTTTTAACTTCTGCCGCAGTCATTATACGTTGAAACTTCTTCTTTTCCTTGTTCTTCTTTACTTCCTTTCCTTTTCCTTTTTTCCCCCTTTGTCTTTACAAGATTTACCTTCCGGGGAATATTCTTCCCCAACTTTAAAGACTTTTAGTCTGAAATAATTTCCCTGTAGTCAATACCAGGCACCGTAGTAGGAGGGATAGCCAGCTGTGGCAAACGCGCGTCATTAGGCATTTTGGGGAACCTACGGACAGAGCCGTTTCGACTGGCGTCGGGGAAATTGACTTCCGGTCATGAAGTTCACGGTACTGAGTGTATCAATCGCTTTGCTGAAGCGAGCCCATATCTGCAAATAAAAAGAAGAGAAAAGTTTTTTTTTCAAAACAGACCCACTTGTGAAGTATTCATAAACCGTATCCTTCCTAGAGTGTCATTGTTTTATAGTGAGAATGTTGGCGATAGTAAGAAACGTTTTGATAAAAGACCAAAATCTACATGGAAATGTCATAATGAAGCTGCGTTCTGATTGGTTGGAGTAAAGACTCTATTTTGATCAGGTGACAAGACTGTCTTTAGATCGATTGAAGCTTCTTTTGCAGTCAACACGTTACTCTACAATCTTCCGCAACAGTACATTTTTCTCCATTCATCATTTCTTGCTTTCTTTGGTGCTTCAGACAAAGAAATATCTTTGTTTCTTGCCTTTTGAGCCACGCAGCAAAAGATGGCTAGACTCCCCAGTCATGTTGAACCTAAGCACGATCAGTTTCACTTGCAAAAAGTCTGAAAGAGATCAACATTTTTCATCTGATCCAAGATTTTACAGAAGAAAAAAGTTTAAACACAAAATTTCCGGTGTTTTTAGAAGGTGTATCTTCAAGGGTTGTGTGAGTGATATTTCTTTTCTTTTTTTTTTTTTCCCCCTTTTTTTTTGTTTAAAGACTCGTGAGTTGACTTTAACGCGGTGACAGCCCTGATATGGTCCTTTGCGCTCGGCTGGGCTATAAGCAACATTACGTTACTCGCAAAAAAGTCAACGTTTGGAGAACTGGCAGTGAGAGTTCCCAACGCACGCCAGTCCACAACTGCCCTGAACATACTGGTGAGCAGTGGAACCTGCAAGACCTTCCTACCGCTGCAGTTCTTCGTCTATACTAATTCATCTCCCGGTAGAGAAAACTGTTTTTGTTTGTTTGTTTTTGTTCCTCGCCTTTGTCGATTCTAGGTTCACTTCCCTATAATGATTCCCTCTGTTTTAAAAAACTTGTTTGTTTAGTCTTTAAATATTTTTGTCTTTGTTTTAAAAACTTGTTTGTTTAGACTTTAAATATTTTTGTCTTTGTCTATACTAGATTCACCACCCAACTCCTACCCCCTTGCCTCGCCCTTCCCCTCCCAATAAAGACACGTTCCATTGTAAGATTGTATTTTGTGTTTGCCAAATTTACGTCCAAAGCAAAGACTCCCTTCCAGACAGCTGTCGTGGTGCTGCGCTTAGCGTCGCGGATTTCCAGCTAAGAGCTCGTGGGATCGATTCCCATTATAGATATTTCTTCGTGTGATTTTCTGCCCCGACCCGGCTCCTATCCAGTGCAGCGTTTGCTGTGGGCTTAGTTAAGAAGACTGGAGCCACACAGGCAAGTTTCATCCACTTAACGGATGTGCCTCCGACAGTGTTACTCAAATTTCCTGACCAACCCTGCAGGTGTCCGTATCTCTCGAGCCTGGTCGACGCCGGGATACGTTGTGAGAGTAAGCGTCGAGTCCAGCCCTGACGTGCATTCTCAGACCGAAATGGAACTTCAGTAGCGTCATCTTCATCATCCTCACCCTCATCGATCAGCATAAAAAAGGCTCAGATTCTGCGGCCCTTCAAGCCTAGCTCTTTTGATGACCTCAGTATCGATTTCCCGTCGTCGACGCCTTTGCTGAGTTAGTGTCGAGGTCGCGGGTATCGGCAAGTTCATGGGGACCGTCGTTGGACGGCCGAGGTGATGCCCTCGGCGGAAGGAGGACGGGGGGATGGTTGTGGAGGGGGGTGGGGAGAAGGTGAAGCTCATTCACGCTGGCTCCTCGACTAAGCAATTATTGCCGTCGGTACGGGTTCAATAGGTGGTGTCCTGCGTTTGTTGGATTCGAACAGGCACTACTGAGTAGCACCCAAGTGATTCGGAAATAGTGCAGTGTCTCCTCTGGTGGGTTGCGTCACGGAGACTTGACACTGACTGCTGCCAATGGATTGCCAGAGTCAGGACTGGCCAGATTGTGGCTGTGAACGGGGAGCCGGAGTGAGCGGCGTGGTGGTTATGCCTTTGAAATATCACAGAAAATGAGACAATAAAACAAACTAAAAGCCACCCCCTCCCTCTCGATTTTGTTGTTGTTGTTCTTGTTGTTGTTCTCTTTTTGCTTTAAAGACTGTTTGTCTTGCCTGTGACTTTGTCCGCATCCCTGATCCGACCTCCGTAGTCAGTTTGACTTAACACAACGTGACTTCCTTTGTTTTGAATTCACCTTAATGAAAGACTTGTGATTTTCGATTTATTTTTGTCTTCGTCAATGTGAGAGTTAGGTTGAATGATTAGGTTACAGTCTCTCTTAGCCTAGTGGCCCCAGCGGCAGTGAGCTGTCAGAGGCTCACCGTGTCCGGGGCATGGCATGAAGGAGGGCGGTGCCCATCCCTTTCCCTTTGCTATCTTTAAACTTCCCTGACCTGAATCAGGTACCTAATTCCTGCGGTTAGAATTACGTTTCGATACAGACTCCCTCAGTTAAAGAAATTGTATGTTTAGAACATTGTAGTGTGTGTGTGTGTGTGTGTGTGTGTGTGTGTGTGTGTGTGTGTGTGTGTGTGTGTGTGTGTGTGTGTGTGTGTGTGTGTGTGTGTGTGTGCGTGCGTGTGTGTGCCTCTGTGTGTGTGTGTGTGTGTGTGTGTGTGTGTGTGTGTGTGTGTGTGTGTGTGTGTGTGTGTGTGATATGCCCTCCAAAAAAGATTCTTCCCTTGTAAAGATCCGTTTGAAAATCTGTTCCAGTCGTCAATGAGAGATTACATTGCATTTTGATGCTTGCCTCTGTTGTCCACAAGATCAGTCTCTTCCTCATTGTTGACGTTGCATTTCAAAACATCTAATTCGAATCTTTCTTTCGCGGGAAATCACAGAGACAATGTGACAGTATGTCAGTGCTTGAAAGGCAGATTACCATGGTAAGAAAAGCTATCCTAGTGGTGTAAACCCAATGAGGGGCGATTTAACAGTATAAAGCTTGAAACTGATGTTATAAGCGTGGCCATCGACAATTTCATGACGGCTCGGGTCAGAATGTGAAGGCAAAGTGTTTGACTCAAAAAGGCTAGTTACTTAATGTGGGTCTCTCTCTCTATTTTCCTCTCTTCTCTTCTCTTCTCTCTCTCTCTCTCTCTCTCTCTCTCTCTCTCTCTCTCTCTCTCTCTCATCATCGTTCAGTATCACATAAATTATGTTGTGAAAACATCGAAAAATGAAAGTACTGCTAATACTTTTATTACTACTTATGCTATTACTGCTGCTGCTGCTGCTGCTGCTGCTACTGCTGCTACTATTGCTGCTGCTGCTGCTGCTGCTGCTGCTGCTGCTGCTGCTGCTATCACTTCATATCCTTTAAACATACTTTTACGATTTATCACGTTCTCACCATTGCAGAGAATGTTTAAAAGACCAACACCTGTTAAGCGATGTCAAATGCATAGTATGATATCCATTCAGTGTTGAAAAAGTAAAGGTTACGGCGTCGCAAAAACCACCACAAAAACAACTTGAAGAAATAAAAGGGAATAAACCTTTTTGTTTTCAAATCAATCGTAGCCAAAAAAAATGATTTTGACGTTATCAACACAAGCTCAAAATGGTAATGAACGACCAAAGGGTTAGGTACCCCCAAATCACTCATGTTCAAAAGCTTCCTCAGCGTGTTAGGTCTCCGTTGGTTTGGACACAGGCTTTGCAGTGAGTGATGTCTCATACTAACCTTCTGAGGTCGTCGTTGAGGATTGTCGTCCCTCCTTGTGCAGAAAGACGCCCAGCACTTCAGGATTCTGAAGAAGGGGGGTTTAGGACACTGACATGCCTCCCAAGAATGGTCCCCACAATTAAATACTCACAGGGGAACAGGTCCGAAGACATCGTTTGGTAAGGCAGGATTTAATTGTGACGCCTTTTCAGGTGGTCCTTGACGATTCCAGCTCGGTGAGAATTGTCAGACAGTTTTGGGTCTCACCAGATAAGCCGTTAATCTGCAGTACTGAAGCCCCTTGTGTGGCCTTTACGCTTATTACGTGCCACCATGCTCAAAGCTGTGTATGAACGTTGATCACGGAGGGAGGATATACACCACTATTCATTTTGAAAAGTGTATGAAACCTCTTTCAGAAAAGGTCAAGCACGACGCACATATCTTATTTTTTTTAACACTATAGTGTTAATCCATGAATAATAGTTTGTTTTCTTTTAAGTTGATAAGCTTTGCCGTTATGCAGTTATCACATTAAAAGACCAGTCTTTACAAAATTGGTATGTCAAAGGTGCTCTCTCACTCTCCTCTCTCTCTCTCTCTCTCTCTCTCTCTCTCTGAGCGTGTGTATATATGTGTGTGTGCGCGCGCGCGCGCGCGCGCGCGCGCGTGTGCGAGCGCGCGTGTGTGTGTGTGTGTGTGTGTGTGTGAATCTAAATATTTCTTTCTCTCCATTTATGCGCGCACAGGAACACAAACTTCTTGAGTTTGTGTGTTATGTGTGCGTGCATTTTCTGTGCAGACGTGCGTGTGTGTGTGTGGGTGGGTGGGTGGGTGGGTGTGGTGGGTGTATCTGTGTGTCTGTGTTTGTGTCTGTGTGTAAGATACCGAGCAGGAGAGTTAACTATAGTTCCTGTAACAGTGATGTTGTACATTACCACTATCACACATCTGTCGTGCATGCAAGCAGTTGGTTAATGGAATGATAATATTGGGGAATAACTAACACTTAATGTAGAGATACTGCTTACAAGCAGTCACAGACATTCGTTCCACCTATATCTGTGACTGGTAGTTAGCAGCAGATCCGTCTGCCTCGGTCACCAGTTGTGCATGCGTCTGAATGAAAGAAAGACAAAAAATTCCATTCCTGTTTATAAACTTACTACCACTGATAGTTAGTTCCCCCTCCCCTCCCCCCTCCAGGAAAGTTAATCTTCTTGACTTTGAATGAAGTTGGGAAACAGTAGGAACGTGGTGGAGCACCCAAATCTTAGAATCCGTCTGAAATCGAAATCTGTCCGACATAAATCTTGTGTTGCAGCCTAATTTGTTCACACACATAATCTTGACGTTACGAGCAAATCACCGAAGTGAGCAAATCGGGCTTCAACACGTCTCATTGCTCTTTTATCACCGCAGCTCTCGTTTCAAACGTTGCCCTCCGTAGCGCGGGAGTCGTAAACTGAAAGGGATTATGGCGAAGAGGCGGTGTGAGTTAATGTCTTGTTCTCCTGACAGAATAGCCCCACGGGCAGCCCTTGGGGGGGGGGGGGGGGGGGGGGGGGGGGGCGTAGAACATGAAAGTGATGTTCATCGCTTTGACTTTCGTCAGTTTTTTTACGGTTTTTGTGTTCAGCTGTAAGAGCTCTTGTTTTATAGAAGCCACCATGCTTGCTGTAATTGTCGATTTGAACAATAAATATATATCTGTCTTTTGTCTTTGTGAATCTCTCTCTCTCTCTCTTGGTGAATCTCTCTCTCTCTCTCTCTCTCTCTCTCTCTCTCCTCTCTCTCTCTCTCTCTCTCTCTCTCACTCTGTCTCTCTCTCTGATTAGTAAGCTGACCCTAAGCAATTACAGCCGATTGGTGTTAACGCAACAGAGGATTCAATGAACCTCATATGCTGTCCGTGAGGAATATGTTCTCTTCAGAAGAAGCTTCGTTGATTCTTTTCAAACAATAGAAAGTGTAAATTCTAACCAAGATTCTGACAGTTCAACAAAGTGAAAGAAAGACATCAACTACAACAACACCAACACATGCACACAGACGTATAGAAATACTGAGTGTGCATTCTCTTCAACACAGGTCAGGAGTGTGTGGCAGGGGACCACGTCCTCCCCCTGTTTTTTTTCATATCATGTTCACCAGCATAGGTTCGATGGTTTTGACAGGGCATAAGCTGTGAGAGACTCCTTTTTTTTACAAGTTGGTTGTTCGTACCCAACTGTGGAGGCCTTATCAAGGCTGTTTTTACAAGAGTTTTTTCTTGGAAATAACTACTTCATAAAATTACGTCTCCTCACACACACACACACACACACACACACACACACACACACACACACACACACACACACACATACACACACACACACATACACACACACACACACACATACACATACACATATATATATACATATATATATATACATGCATGCGTGCGCGCGCGCACTCACACACACACACACACACACACACACACACACACACACACACACACACACACACACACACAGAAGGCTGGTGACTGCTAACCTTCAAGATTTAGAAAGTTTAATCTTTGTGTCCATTTTGGGGGTGTGTGGAGAAATACAATAGAAAGAAACTATACTGATCCTGAATGAACACGTTAATGCGGAACAGGTACCAGAGAGAAAACAAACACATTTTTATATGAACCTTTGCACTGTTCACAAAGAACGTAGTCAATATTAAATAAACATTCTAAGCATCCTCAAATAAAAGAAACAGTTTACACACCTTCCCATTTAACAAATGTTTATTTTAAGTTGTTCGATGTTCTTTCAACTTGAAATGAATTACACAAATTAAACATTGACAACGCTTGGTCGTGTTTTTCCGAAGTTTAGGGCGTATTCAGAATTGTAAAACGTTTGGGATACTGTCAAATAACATGAAATTCACTGCCTGTACATCCCACACTTCATACTTGTGTTACAGTGATAGTTGACACAAAACATTTAGAAAAAAAAATCTCTGTGTGAGCTAGGACTGAAAATCCAGGATAAATTAGTATGTCGTTTTCGGCTTATAGACCCTCTGTAATTTGTACAACACGAAGCTCGTCTCTGTGCTCTTTTATCACCGCTTCGTCGTGTTAACGCTGCTCTCTGTGCCCCCGGGAGTCGTAAACTGACGGAGAATATGGCGAAGAGGCAAGGTGAGTTGCTGTCTTGTTCTCTTGGCGAAACGGCCCTTAAGCGGCCCTGAAGTCGTGGAAGGTGGAAGTGATGTTATGTGCTCTGGCTTTTGTCGGTTTCGTGAAGCTATGTGGACAGTTGTAAGGGCTTTCAAGTTTGATCACGCAGGTTTTACGTGTTGTGTATGTTGATCTTTCTTACAACTCTACTTTCTCTGTTATCTCTGCGTTTTCCTTGCTCTCTCTCTCTCTCTCTCTCTCTCCTCTCTCTCTCTCTCTCTCTCTCTCTCTCTCTCTCTCTCTCTCACTCTTATTATATCTTCTGATCTGTTTGTCTTGGAACCACACATTGTTCCTAGTAACCTTTCTTCTAATCTCTCTCTCTTTCTTTCTATCTCACACACACACACACACACACACACACACACACACACACACACACACACACACACACACCACACACACACACACACACACACACACACACACACACACACAATAGATAGATAGATAGATAGAAAGAAAGAAATATAGACAAGAGACATAAATAATCATAATTTATAAAGCCGTTCAGGACGACAAGAATAAGAGATACCGAATCGATAGTACAGGTCAGGTGGGGGAGTGGGAAGAGGGGGGGGGGGGGTAGACATGAAATGAAATAATTGGGTAAGACATAAAATAACTTAGGAAGACATTACATAACTGTCATGGATTATTTCCTATAAGACTGACAGGGGGCATACCCTCACGCAACCAAGTGTACCTAGCCAAACGAGGTCAGCCACCGCCGTTTAATACTGCTGAAACGACCATTCCCTAACAGAAGGGCAATGTCTTACAGACAGGTACGGTTTGCTTCACATGGCTGGTTGTTTCTGATTAAATATTGAGGTTTGGTTTAAGTGGTCTGAAGAATGGTTTCTCTTGTGAAGGTTATTCATAAGGTGACGTTGTACAGGTGACGGGGACACGAGATGATTCTGTAAGATTCTTTGCTGTCCCAGAATCTTGCAAGTCAGTGCGAGAGACTTCCAGCTTCCAGAAGATTTCAGAATCAGGTTCCATAATGTCCCAGGCATTTTGATTGGCAATAATACTTCATGGTTTTCGAGCATTCTAGAATATTCTGCGCATTCTGATGCAATTCTACACCATGATTCTGGAACGTTTATAAATTGCACACCAGCGTTGTTTAGAGAGAGTGGTTGACTATACAAATCTTATGGACACACATCCATATCCAGAATTTCTTAAATCATTTGCTGTGAGTAAACTGTTACCACAGTCCATGTTTCCACTACTTGTGATTCACGGATTTTTTCGAAACCAATTCCTGTCATTCACTGGCTGATCATTCCACACCCACTGAACAGTCCCCACAGAACTTGAGTCTGAATCTGACCCCTTGCGTCGTATTACCATCCTTGCAGGATAAATCGATTTTTACCCGATCACGACAATTGATGCAAAAATAAACGTATTACAGTCATGTGCTCAAGGCTGCCACAAATTTGGCGTTCAGGCTGGTTTTAACTTCTTCAGTTACAAAATATTGTAGAGAAATCGAATGCAGTTATAAATGGAAACTGTGGCAGCTGAACACGTTTGTCTGTATTCTGATCAGATGAGATCGTTGTTACGGGAGGATATTGTTTGAAACGGTGTCGCCAGCGTGGAAGGCAACCTTTTTAATCCTGCTTGCTTCATCTCCCCACGCCACCTCCCACCCCCACGTACCTCTCCTCTCTTTCACTTCGCCTCTTTCTTTCACCAAATACACACACATGCACATGTACACACACACGCGCGCGCACACACACACACACACACACACACAACACACACACACACACACACATCATATACCCACACGCGCGCGCGCGCGCGCGCGAGTGCGCGCTCATTTCCACACGTGTGTGTGTGTGTGCATCTATATCTATCAATTTATCAATCATCAATCTAATTTATCATCAATCAATCTAATTTATCAATCATCATCTGTCTGTCTATCTATCTGCCTATCTATCTCTATCTAACCCGTCAAATCAATGGTTATGGTTAAACATCCGAGGTGGACTGCACAATACGATTCAAACTGAAAAACGTCAAATTGTAAACTAACCACTGAATAAATAAACATAGAATAGATAGAACAGAGAGAGAGAGAGAGAGGAGGGAGGGAGGGAGGAGGGAGGGAGATGCAAACTCATACCGAGAACCGTAAGCAAAAAAAAAAAAAAAAAAATCTCCTCTTTCGCCTGTTCCTTCCATCACCGCACCCGCCAAACCCCCCCCCCCCCCCCCCACCACCCCTACCCCCCTCTCCCCTCTTTTCAATAAACCATCAACCCTTACAACTGAACACGAGAGCGAGGCGACGGGAGCCGGGGAAGCCCGAGCCTTTTAACATCAGCTCCTCCCCCCACGTTACGCCATCACAGTGCGCCCGTC